>KE505144.1:375048-410155 GCA_000441515.1 Elaeis oleifera
CGTATCCATTGATTAGAGGGCTTTTAGTTCTCCTATGGGGCGTCTCTTAGGTGTATTTTGGGGTGTCTAATTATCGGTGCAAGGGCTCCAATTATTGGCGCCTAAAGGGTCTCCTAAAGTAAGTTGGATAACTTTAGTTAATAGGAAACTCAATGCAAGTAAGACTTGTATTATGAGATTGAATAGGATTCAATCTTTGTGCCTATTTAAAGGGACCTCCCCTAAGGTCCCTAGAAAATCCAAACCAGTAGCCCCCATGCCCATAGAAGGTCTCCACGCCCTCTCTTCCTCCCCTTTTCTCTTCTCTCTTGGGCGTTCTACACGCCCCTTCTCTTGGGACGCGAGTCCCAAAGTGTTCCACACCCAAGGCTTGGGTGTTTTTCTTCCTTGCTGATTTCTAACATCTGATAGCAGCACATAACAAGGAGAAACTCTAGAGAAGAGGAGAAGAAGAAGATCAAGAAAAGAGATCAAATGTTGATCGCGATCCAAGCTTTGTTCAGATTCAGCAGCCTGAATTTTTGGAGAAGAAAATTCAGATTGAAGAGGGCTGTTCTAGGCTGATCCGAGTGGATACTCATAGAAACCGAATACTTGTGCGGCTAAGAGAGAACCTCTTCTCTTCCAGATCCAGATTTGAAGAAAATAATTGCGAAACAGGTATATGATTTGATCACAATCTGAATTTCAACATATAAGACAGATCCATGTGGTTTTATATTTTCATACATGCATAATTCAGATTAAAAGTGTTTTGATCTTATTCTCCGCTGCGATATTTAGAAAATAAAGTTTTGAAACACATATGCATGCACCAAACCCCGAACTCCAACAATTACATAATAGCTCTTCGAGAAGCAGCACCTTTGGAAGATCTCTCCGTCGAAGGGATGGACACTCGTGACGAATCATCTGACCAACACAGAGAACTTGTGGAAGACCTTATCGTGGTCCCTCTCGAGGAGAGGAACAAGGGTCACTCCGGGTCGGGTCAAACTTAAACAAGATAACCAAACATCATCTCATTACCTTTTGCAGAAAAATACCGATATCCTCACTTGGCCAGCTGCCAACATGCCAAGCATAGACCCTGAAGTGATGGTACATCAACTGAATATGGATCCTGCATACTGGCCCATCAAGCAAAAGAAATGGAGCTTCACCCGAAATGACAGAAGGCAATCGCCGAAGAGGTAGATAAGCTCATCAATGCTGGATTCATCAAGGAGGTGACTTACCCAGACTAGCTCACGAACGTCATTTTTGTGAAGGTGAATAAGAAGTGGTGGATTCGCATAAACTTAACCGACCTAAAAAGGCATGTCCTAAGGATAGCTATCCATTACCTCATATTGACTAGTTAGTGGATGCCACCTCAAGCCACGAGCTACTGACCTTCATGAACGTCTTCTCCGACTACAACCAAATATGGATGGTACCTGAGGACGAAAAGAAGACCGCTTTTATCATCGATCGAGATCTATTCTACTGCAAGATTATGCCCTTTGGCCTGAAGAATGTAAATGCTATCTACCAATGGCTGGTGAACAAGATTAGGGGTGGAAATGAACCGAGCCACTAGTGAGCCGCTCGTGGCCTGGCCTATTTTGGCCTGGCTTGGCTCAGCTTATTTATCTAATTAAGCCAGGCCCAGGCCAAAAGATTAGCCTTTTACTTAAACGGGCTTGGCCTGTTTATGTTTGGCCGGGCTCGTGAGCCTGACAGACCGGCCTATATAATTAATTATATGAAATATATATTTAAATACAATTTATATCATATAATTATTATTACTATTAATATATAATATTAAAATTTTTATACTTAATTAAGGACATCGTATTTCATTCTTTAGTCCCTGACTCTTCGTTTTCAATCTTAATTTAGACTATTGAGTGTTTAAGACTAGTCTTCCAAACTCTTCACTTCTCTGAGCCTTTCATCTTTCCCAATCCCAATTTCCACAGACATAGTGAAGGCCCTTGCCCCTTATACCAGTGTACTTGATGGTGGATTTCAGCCTTCAAATAGGTGCTCTGCTTTCTTATACTTACTCTTTTTTCCTTTCTTTTCTTTTTCACGATGAAAACATTAAACACATAGTCCTTGTATATTAGGATGGAATTGGTACTCAATCTCATCTAATTTATTAATATAATAAGGGTGTACTCCTAATTTCATAGCCTAAAAGCATTCATCAATTTTGTCAATATATCTTTCTTGTGCCATACGCATGGCATGTGTTCATGATAGATAAGAGTGGTTCAGCATCCACATGTTTGCTTCACTTTAAAATATTTTAGCAATGAATAGATAAATTCTGCATGTATTTGTTATGTTTTATGTAGGTAAAAGGTGTTTTAAATTGTGAATGAAAGATGTTTCAAAAAGAAATATACAAATCTTGATTAAATTTTATGTTTGAAGTGATGGGATTCTGAATGGACATAATTTTAACACATGCAAGTCATGGCATATAATCATTATTAGTTTATCTTTTTAGAATATGAAAGCTGGGCCTATTAGTTTCAAGAATGGTTGAGTCATATTTGGTAATAATGATAAAAAAAACTTGTATATGTTGTCGTTATATATTAAATGATTTTCTATAAGCTCTTCCTTGTTTTTTCTTCTATAAGCGAATTTTGCTCTTGTGATGTAACTTACTTTTAATTAGAGGAGCAAGTTCTATATGTAGTAGCAGATGAATTGTACAATCTACATTTAGTAGATGTTTTATGGACTAGTAATATTATGCAAAATATCATAAAGACTGTGGAAACAATGCCCTTGTTAAAGATTTTGACTTGGTCTTTAGTAGAGTATTCCTTATTACTTAGAACAAAATTAAGTATAGTCTAAATTTTCCACTAAAAAATGTTTCTTTCAAATGCTACTACCTATTGTGTTAGTTTGGCTCCGTACAAGTGATGAGCTTGCCTGATGCTTTTATAAATGAAACATATTGCCTTGTTGCTATGTTTGTTATATTGATTTTAATATTATAATTTCTACTTTGTTGAGCATCTTATATCTAAGCAAATTTCTCAAGAATTTTCATGTTTTAATGTCTCAAGTTAAATTACAACTTGGCTGAAATTGTTCTTAATGCTTGTTTTGTTAGGATGGCCTCTCAAGAAGGCAATGATATTGGTTCACAAACAGGGCTTTCATATGAAGAATTTGGACCAGAAAATGGGTTAGAGAATGAGAACAATGTCAATAATTATGTGCCGCCATTCCCTTCCATGGAGGAAGAAGATGAACAAGAAACGAAAATGTTGTCCCATTCAAAAGAAGAGAAAGAAAACATCAAAATTTGGACTGATTTCAAAGAAGTTATTCGCCCAATGGTTCTAAGAAGGCTGTTTGTATTCTCTGTAAGGACGAAATTTCTCTTACTGGGACAGGAGCTAGCACTAGTACTCCCTTGAGACATATGAGAAAATGCACAAAAAAGTTGTACTTGGCTCAGTGGAAAAAGCAAACCACCTTACCATTTCAGCCATTTGGGATAGGTTCTGGTGTTGTCACTCATCCTTATATTGTTCCTGATGCTAAATATGAGCAAGAAAAAATGAGAGAACTCATTGCCACAGTTGTTTTAATGCACGAACATCCTTTTAGCATTGTGGAGGAAGATGGATTCCTATTTATGCTGAAGTATTCAAATCCGAAATTTGAAAGAATTTCACATAAAACAGTGAAAATGATTGCATGGCAATATATGAGGCAGAAAAGAAAAGGCTCAAGGCTCTACTGAAGAATGTGAGCAAGCTTAGTCTAACCACTGATATGTGGAAATCAAGTCCTCAGACAGTTGAGTATATGGTAATCACTGGTCATTTTATTGATACAGAATGGAAACTTCAAAAAGAGTTTTGGGTTTGTTAAAGTGCCCCTCCTTGGCATGGTGTTGATGTAGCTAATGCAATTTTCAAATGTTTGAAGGATAAGGGAATTGAGAATAAAGTGTGTTCAGTATCGATTGACAATGCTAAATACAATAATTCATGCCTCAGGATATTGAAGGACACTTCGCTAAGAAATAAGAAATTGGTTCTTGAGGGAAAGTTATTTCATATTCGATGTGCTATTTATTAGTTCAGGATGGTCTTGCTGAGATTAAAGGTATAATTGAGAATGTACGTGAAAGTGTTAAATATGTCAACCACTCTGATGCAAGGTTGAAGGTATTTTTTGATATTGCTCAGTAGCTTCAATTGAAAGATAAGAAGTTGATAATTGACCATCCCACTCGCTGGAACTCGACTTATGAGATGTTATCTGTTGCTCTAAAGTTCAGAGAAGTTTTTCCAAGGTTCAAGGACAAGGAGCCTCATTATGATCATTTGCCTGAGGATTGGGAAAAGGTGGAGATGGTTAGTGAGGTTTTAAAAGTGTTCCACACAGCCACTCATGTTATATCAGGTAGTGATTATCCCACTGCTAATTTGTATCTTACTGAAATTTACAGAGTGAAGGAAGTCATTGATAATGCAGCAATGAATGGTAACAACTTCATGCGTCGTATGGCTTTGTCAATGAAAGAAAATTTGATAAATATTGGCGACAATGCAATCTAGTGATGGCTATTGCATGCATTTTAGATCCAAGATTCAAACTCTTTGGGGTTAAGATGATCTTTCCAATGATTTATCATCCAGAGTCCGAGGTTGTAAAGAATGTGAGGATTGTAGAGGAAGAATTACACAAGTTATATGCTGAGTATGATTCTTTATACAGAGATGAGATTGCCAATAACAATGAAGGAACAGTGGTTCATGCAACACAAACTCATCCACTCTCAATGCTTAGAGTTCTGTCTCGGCAATGTCCAAGCTTATAAGCTTGATATGTCAGCAAGAGTCTATTCCTCTTGTAAAATCAGATTTAGACTCTTATCTTGAGGAGGGTTGTGTGAGTTGTGATGATAATGCATCCTTTAGTGCTTTGCAATGGTGGAAGGAGAATAGCTTGAAATATAAGACTTTATCAAAGATGGCAGCTGACATACTAGCCATTCCAATCTCAACTATGGCTTCGGAATCTACATTTAGTGCTGGAGGAAAAGTAATTGATTCTTATCGAGCTTCTTTGGCTTCGGAGATAGTTGAAGCATTAATATGTGGTGGAGATTGGCTTCATAACAAGTATGGTGTGAAGAAAGAAGAAACATATTTGTTACATGATCTACTTAATTACTACTTACTACTTAAGTACTTAAAGAGTTAGCTATAGTTATAGCTCTGAAATTTTTAGATTCAGTAATATATTGTCTTTTATGTAGAAAGAAATATAAATTAATTCATTCCCCATATTGTCTGTACTTTGTAAGAGGAGATGCTACAAACGGATGTCACATTACCTTGCTCATGATGATGGAACGTGCTCACTGGATATGACTCTTTGCACATTGAAATTGCTAAGCTGAAACTTATATTATCATCTTTTTTATTATTTTGGTGCTTATTGATTGGGATTTGTGTGGAACTAGAAACTTTATGTAATGCTTTTGCATTTTACTTGGCGGTTGGAATTTGTTTAAGACACTGTTGGCTAGTTATTATGCTGTTGAGATGAAAATTTTATGATAATTTGTTATGAAAATAATTTATATGTTTTAAATAGGCTTGGCCTAATAGGCTAGCAAGCCAAGCTAGGCCTTGTTAATTTTATAAATAAACCAGCCAAGCCTAATTTTTTGGCCTATCATAGGCCACAAGCCAGGCTAGTAATTTCTATAATAGGCCTGGCTTGGCCTGGCTCATTTCCACCCTTAAACAGGATCTTCAAAGATTAAATCAGTAGAAACATGGTGGTCTATGGGGATGATAGGCTTGGTTCAAAGCCGAACGTCGGGCGACCATGTTAGTGATCTTAGAGAAACCTTCTCAACCCTTCAAAAGTTTCGGATGAAGCTGAATCTAACCAAATAAGCATTCAGAGTCACCTCAAAAAATTCTTGAATTTATGGTCTTTGTCAAGGCATCGAGGTGAACCCAGAAAAAATCTGAACTATGCAGGAAATGAACCCACTAAGATCGATAAAGGACATGCAACACCTCACCAATAAAATAGTTGCCCTTAACCAATTTGTTTCCAGGATGGTCGGGCGATGTCTCCCTTTCTTTAAGATCCTTAAACAACCAAAAATTTTCTATGAACCGAGTGCTAGAAAGCGTTATATGAGCTGAAGAGTTATCTCAGCTCTCCCCTACTTCTCAGCAAATCCGAGCAGGACAAAGAGTTATACCTTTATCTAATAGTTTCACGCAATAAGTTTGGTCGTTGTTCACGAGGGAAAGGCTCAAAAGCTTGTTTACTACATTAGCAAGGTTCTACATGACATGAAGACGAGGTATTGAAAGCTTGAAAAGATGATTTTCGCACTCATGACCTCGACCAAAAAGCTCCATCCTTATTTTCAAGCTCATATTGTAGTGCTTCTCATCGACCAACCTCTGAAGACTATGATACTCCACCGATCCAACACTTCAAGTCGGGTAGCCAAATGGGTTATCGACCTCTCAAAATTCGATGTGAAATTTCGACCTTGACCTTCATTAAAGCACAGGTGTTCGCAAATTTCATTCTAGAGCATACTATTCCCAAAGAAGAGCCGATGAAAGCTGTCCAAAGGAGGAAGAATCTAGGGAATTCTAGACAATGCATGTAGATGGATCATCCAGCTCAACAGGATTGGGAGCCAGGCTGATCCTCACTAGCCTAGAAGGAGATGTCACTGAATACACCTTGTGCTTTGGATTCCCAACCACCAGCAACAGAGCAGAATATGAAGCTCTAGCCATGGGGCTTAAATGGGCAAAAGAGCTTGAAGTGTCGTGCTTAAGAGTCTACAGCGACTCGCAGCTTGTGGTTGGACAAGTCTAAGGTGAATATGAAGCCTAGGAGGGGAACATGATGAAATACTTGCATAAGGTTAAAAACTTAACCTCGACATTTGAAGATATTGATATCCAACAGGTCCCAATATCAGAAAATTCTTGCGTTGACCTACCATCAAAGCTTGCGACCTCCACACTAGCTGATCTACACAAAGAATCCTTTCTTGAAGTCTGGAAAAAGCCCAGCATCAAAGAGCCTATCTCTGTACTGTAGGTCGACCCCAAACCAAGCTGGATTGATCCCTCATCCGCTACCTCAAAGAAGGAACACTCCTAACCGACCTAAAGGAAGCCTGAAAGATAAGGCACCAAGCACCATGTTATGCCTTTCATGAGGATAAGTTGTACAAGAGTTCATATTCCCTACCCCTTCTCAAGTGCTTACATTCGCTAGAGACTGACTCTACGTTACACAAGTACATGAGGGGATATGCAAAAATCACTTAAGGGGTAGGTCCCTGATTTATAAGATACTTCAGTAGAAGTATTACTGGCCAACCCTACAGCAAAATACAACCAAGTTAGTGCAAAAATGCAATCAATGCCAGAGACATGCCAGTATACAACACCGACCTGCTGCACCTTTAACTCCCATCAAGGCTCCTTGGCTCCATGCATAGTGGGGAATGGACATCTTTGGTCCTTTCCCATAAGAGTCAGTGGAACTTCCTGCTGGTGGCCATTAACTACTTCATCAAGTGGATCGAAGCCGAACCATTGACATGCATTACTAAAGCTAGAGTGAGAGACTTCATCTAGAAGTCCATTATTTGCCGCTTCGATATGCCTCAGGTTTTGATCACAGATAATGGCCGACAATTCAGCAATGCTCGGTTCATCGAATTTTGCCAAGAGCTAGGCATCACCCATCACCTCAGTCGGCCACCCACAAACTAACAAGGAAGCTGAGGCAACTAATCGGACTCTTTTGCAGGGCCTAAAGGCGAGATTAGATTAGGCAAAAGTATCTTGGGCAAACAAGCTTCATCATGTGCTTTGGGCCTACCATACCATCCAACGGATTCCTACCGGAAAAACTCCCTATAACCTCGACTTCAGAATGGAAGCTGTGATCCCTCTTGAGATTGATATTCCATCATCTCAAGTGGAAGGCTTTAACGAGCAGAATAATCCAAAACAAATCTAGATCTACTCAAAGAGACTCAAGAACGTGCTAAGGTGAGAATGACGGCCTACCAGAGCAAGGTTGCTAGGTTCTACAACACCTGAGTTAAAGGGAAGATGTTCAAGGTCGACGATCTAATACTTGAAAAGCCAAAGTGTCGCAACCAAAAGACCAAGGGAAGCTCACTCCAAACTGAAAAAGACCTTATCAGGTGGATAAGGTTATTAGGCCCGAAACTTATCATCTAAAGCGGCTCGAAGGAACCTCACTACCTCAGCCGTAGAATTCCAAAAACCTGTAGATGTATTATCAAAAGTGTAACGGCTATTCTTTAATAAAAATGAATTTCTTCTTGTGAACTTCTTTTGTTGAGCTTTGCAGGATAAAGGCATGAACTAAAATATCATCTCCATTGATCCAGGCCGAAGGCCTCGAGCGGCTAAGATCGAAAAGCCACTCATCCCAAGACGAGCAGAGCTGAAACCTTGGTCATTCAAGAAGTGAGGAGTACCCTCATAAAGGACCCTCGAAGCTCTAAAAGCCTCATCAATCCAAGCCGAACACCTCGGATGGCCAAGAAGTGAGGCATAATCCCATAAGAGGACCCTTAAAAGCCCCTCGTCCCAAGACGAGCTGAGCTGAAATCTTAGCCATTCGAGAAATGAAGGGTCAACCCATAAGAGAACCTCGAAGCCCTAAAATCCTCATCGATCAGACGAAAGACCTAAGACAATCAAGAAGCGACGAGTAACCCCAAAGCTATCCCTCGAAAAGCCTCTCGTCCTAAGATGAGCTGAGCTGAATATCTTAATTGTTCAAAAAGCAAGGGATAATACTATAAGAGGACCCTCGAAGCCCTAAAGACATTGATTTGGGCCGAAGACCTCAGGCATCCAAGAAGCGAGGGATAACCCTATAAGAGGATCCTCAGAAAGCCCCTTGTCTTGAGACGAGCTGACCTAAAAACTTGACCATTTGAGAAGTGAGGGTAAACCCATAAAAGGACCCTTAGAGCCCTAAAGCTATGTTGATTCGGACTAAAGACCTCGGGCATTCAAGAAGCAAGGAATAACTCCATAAGAGGACCCTCGAAAAGCCCCTCATCCTAAGATGAGTTGAGCTGAAAATCTTAACCGTTCGAAAAGCGAGCGTAACCCCATAAGAGGACCCTCGAAAGCCCTCAAATGTCATCTTCAATAATGACAATCCGATCTAGAGTAGCCCCTCATCCTTAAGATGAGCTGAACTACGAATAGCTACGACAGGAAGAACCTCTGGGAGCCTGGTGCGACCTCACCTAGGAACTGAACAATGTCGAAGCCATCCTGAAACCACTCGAGTTTGGGAAAGTTGCCAGAGCATCACCAAAAAGGCCTCAGATAGTCGTCGGAACTCGCCACCGCCTTAATGCTCAAGAACGGTAAAATGGTAAAGGTGAACATGAAGGGACCAGGGCCATTATTTATAGAAACCTCGGACAACTCAAATAAACATCAATTCAACCAGGTTCGCTGGATAGCTGCCACTTGGCATTACCTGGTTGGCCAAGCCAACCTCCCCTGGATGACATATTTATGAAGCCCTCAGACGGCGCAAATAGCATGCCAATTATAGCTAGCCCTACTTGATGGCTGACACTTGGTGCTTTCTAATGATCTACACCAATCTCCTGCTGATAGGGCAATCAAGTGATTCAACGATTCATTTGGCATGAAAAAGCAAGCATGACATTTCGCTTGAAGGAGCAGAGGTGCGACACGTGTCCCTTGCAAGACCGACAGAACTGATGTAATATACTCCCTTCATCCGATCCAACTCTAACTCGAACTTGAGAGTAAGGGGCACATGACATGAGGGGGAAATTTTTACCTCAGTTGAAGCCAATGTATTGGTTGCCTTGGGTAGGCCAACCCAAGGTATCCTTGAGGCCGATTCAAGCTAACATTCCAGAGAAGTTTTATGCTTCATGTTGTTGCCCAATTTACGCCAGTTAGAGAAATCCCAAAATCTGCATGGCAGCTTGCCAAGAGCAGATAAGACAGAAGATAACGATATATATCTCTAGATATGGCAAGAAATAGCAAACATATTTTTCTCAATAGAGCAAGGCTAGCAACTTGATTCTCCAGATTCCTCATGGCACTTCCACCATTGCCTATAAATAGAGGGCCAAAGGGGACCCTCAAGATATGTGATCACTTCTCTCCCAATTCTCTCTCCTTTCCCTCTGTTCTCTAATTTTCTGATTGGAGCATCGGAGGGTCTCCACCGAAGCCAACTCCTATTAGGAACTTATTTTGCAGGTCAAGTCGTTGCCGCCCAACGTTAGCCGCATCCTTTCTCCGACTGTTCTAGCCTTCGCTAGAAGACTAGCAGCAACATCAAGTGTTATATGTTAACCAATCATTGTTTAGCAATGAATCATCTGAATGCTATGCTAATGCTGAGCTAAGTTCAAATTTAGTTTCAGATCATTTAGTCAATGGGAAAATGAAATGGACAATTTTTGAAATGTTTAAACTTTAAACAGATTTCAACAATTAGCAAATGAGCACTCAACATTTAAAGGATGTTTCTTAAAATTTCAGTGTTGAATAGTTCATGGAGTCATTTGCTTGAGTATTTTAGCAATTGTTGTCTATAACATGTGTTAAGGCATGATATTGATGTGGCTGAATATCACTCTATCATGTCATGAAAAATAGGTATCCATGCACGCCTCATATTGCTCTCAAAAATCACACATCCACATAACCCTAGAAATTTGCATGCAGGACAGTTTTGGATAGTTCAAGAATTTGCAAGTGCAATGTTGGTATTCAAAACCTTAAACTATGTCCATGAAACCAATGCTTGGTGTATCACTTGTAGAGAAGAAGTTTGTGAACTCTTCTCTTGGTGTTTCTTGTAAAGGACTATTGTTGCTCTAGGAGCACACTAATATCACTCAAAATCTTGGTTCACCTAAGGAACAAGGAAATCAAAGTGAAAACAAGGACAGTTAGCCATTTTTTGAATCTTTGAATGAATTTACACTTTAAATGTTGAACAACTATTTGCTTGTACATTTCTCAGAAGATCAAAATGTGTAACATTATTAGGGTTGGCTATTGTAGCCAACTGAGCATGATCCAAAAATTAATGGAGGGAATCCAATAACATCTACAGTGTTCTTATAAACTCATGGACAGTAAAACATTTTGCTTTTTCTAGAAAGAGGTAAAATGGTACCATGGGTAATGACTTCATTACAACCTATAAATTAATGAAAGTAAGATATTGAATTTATCATAATCAATATATTAAGATGTTTGGACGGACTGATAGAAGTTTGAGGATTACTGTAGTGGCATAAAGAATGCAGATTTTAGTAGAAATGTTCTTCATTAATTCCTTAATCCAAGTTTTTTAAGTTTGAGAAAGTCACGGTAAATAAAGGATAAAATTGACACATCAACGTAAATTTTGGACAATCTAAGGAGTCAGTATCATCATATGTATCCAATGTAAGAATAAATCGATGCAAATGGACTCAACCACAATGCATAATTTTGAATCTGATCAATCATAAATTTAAAACATGCACAAGGAGAACCAAAAAAAACAAAACAGAAGAAAAATAAATCTCACCAATTAAAACAAATACAAGGTTATTTTCTTCCTCCACCATCTCCTGAATTTTCTGGAAAAGTTTCGCAACCTGAACTAGATATGTTAAACTAACTGAATGCAAAGGATATCAAATTTGAAACTGACAAGTCATGTGAAGAAAGGTTTGTATGTCATTTGTTGAACACTTGCCAGCTATTGGACTCCACTTACGCATTTGGTGTGAAAGCCTCCAAAGGACCCAAGCAAAAAAGGATATATATATATATACTGATAATAAATGTGCATAAAGATATACAGGAGGAAAATTGTGATTTGCACATGTTATAAGAAACTATTTTCAGACATTCCATGAGAAGTGAGAAACCAGCACTATTTTTTAGTTAAATAAAACAACATCAAATGAAAAGAGCAAGGTACTTTAAAACTGTGGCATCATTTTTGACAGCACATATTAAATATAATGACTTGCTCACCTTGTAAATGAAATTTTAGCATATTATAATCATCTCCAGGTTATTCACCAAAGTACACAAAATGCCACCAAGCTCAAATATGGTGGTAAGTGATCCTTGCAACTGTCTAAACCTCAAAGTTTGATCAGTTAAGATAGTAATTTTACTTGTTAAGAAAGGAAAGGGTAACAGAGTATACAAATCCAGTGAATTTATAAGTATACCTGGATTGGCATCTGAATATCAAGTGGATACATTAGCTATGTTCATATTTGCCTAGCATTAGATTTGCATACTGAATTTGATCAAATGTTACTGGATTGCTGACATTGATTAAGAAAGCATACAATTATTAATTCGAATGGGAGTTTAAACACCATCTAGGGATGTGTAGGGAAGGAAACCATCTTTTTTTTCTTTTGAAAGTTGGAGGCAACAAGTTGAGCATTGCATCCAACTAGGACTTCCTGAAGAAATTATTAAAAGATCTGAACAGGAAGCTCAAACAGGTTTAGGCTGAGTGGCTGACATCATGACTGATCCCTCAAATTAGCAGCTAGTCTAGATTTCTAAAAGAAATAAAAATGAGTGGGAATACAGATGTTGTGATATTAAACAAATAATTTTAAAATAAAGAAAAGATTGGACTGTCAAGTGATGCCAATAACAAATGAAGTAAAAGCTTGTTTAGCATAAACAGGGCACTCCATTTTAAGTTTGGCCCTATATAACCTTTACAATATTTTGCATATTTGTCCTCTAAAAATTTACGATTTGCATATATAGCTCTCAAATCATCCAATTATTGCAGAATACTCCTTTGGTTTATCAGGGCTAATGGGGTTAAGAAACAATTGTTTTAAGTGTAAAATAACTTTATGACCCTTTTACATTAACATCCTTGAAAATTTATATAAAAATATCGCTCTTTTCATTGCAAACTGAATGCTTTATTTTTAGGGTAATTATACAAAAGGATAATAGCGTCAAATGATTTTCAAAATGGTTATTTATTAATACCATTAGCCAAAAATCTAATGGGAGTAACATCCACGCAAATAAGATGATTTGAGAGGTATGCGTGCAAATAATGATTTTCAGAGTGTAAATATGTAATCAACCATATTTGTAAGAGTATATGCAAAAAAATCTTTTAAATATTGGCATATTGTGTCATGCATGTTCATGCATGTGTGAGCGTGCATGTATTAGCATGTGTACGCATTCGCATATGTATGTGTACGTGCACATGCATGTGCATCTGTCATATTTGTATGTTATTTCTATTGGGTTAGGTATTTTTGTCACAAATTCAGGCTTTGATGTAGCTCAACAAGTGCTCAAATTTAATCCTAATGACAATTCTAAGTCCTCAACAAACTCTGTTGAAATTCGAGAATTATCAGAGCCCATCCAACATTGCCAAGAAGGTAACCATTGTATTCCATCCCTTAAAATAAGGTGTGCTTGAAAAATATTTATGGGATGTTTCCATGTCAATAGGCACATGATCAACAGTTTCGATGGCTCTCCACAAAGCTTATTCCACTTATACTTTAAGCCATAAGGCTTAACTAGGTAGCATATTTGAGGTTGGTTGCACCACACCACTAATAGATTTAGTTGTGTTTTAAACTTGTACTTGTTACTAAAAGAGGAGAACATGGTTGAGGACCCAAAATAACAATTGCATCCTAATCTACAGTTGTAAGATTTTCCCCAAAAAGGTGACTAGTAATATTGATTATATATCAAAATCAAAAGAGTGACACTACATGATGGATGGATAGAAGATGTACTATAGACACAACTGCAATAAAAAAATTTAAAAAAAAAAAGAACAAATCCACCAGCTAAAAGGATGATAAAATAACATGGTATAAAGACATAAGATCAAGCTAATATAAAGACAATAATGACATATGACAAAATAAATCATGATTTCCTATTGACAATTGAGCTATGCATGCTTGTGCATCACGTAGGGTTAGCCAGTATTTTCAAATAATATTACATGAATTTGAAAGGTCAAGTTTCACATGGCCTTAAATCCCCTCTTATCACAAAAAGGTGCTTTAACCTCTCATGACATGCTAATTTCTTGATAAATACCATGGTATATCAATAAAGAAGTTATATCAGTTCTACCAGAAAAGACAAAGTTGAATCACAATAGAGAAATGTAAACTGTTCATCTAGAGAAAGAATATATCATTATTGGAATATCAAAAGACACAACTATGAATTAAATAACATACCAGTTTGCCACTTTCAGAAACCATTTGCTAAATAGGGAATGAGCGTTAACCTCCACCAATTGGCATTGTGAATACCTAGGTGAAATCCATTAGAGATGTCAACACCCATACACAATGTCATCATGAATGTTATGGTTAATACGTACCAAGAAATTTTGGTCCCTTACTAACCTTGACTTAAAGCGTATAGAAAGCTTTTGAGCCAACGCTTTACACAAAGACGTCTTTCCAGTTCCTGGAGGTCCATGCAAAAGGATAATCCTGTAAAACACATTGAGTGTAACCTAAGAAAACACTTACTAGTCCACACTTTCTTCTCTTCAATTGGTTCAACTGCTACGTAGTAGTGTATAGACATGTTTCTAGAAAACAATATAATGCTAAGCTGATATTAAATATCTGCTTCAAATATCATTTAGTATGTGCACTGCACAGATCTGTCAACCAAACTAACACTACACAATAAGCTTGCATGTTAGCAACACAATAATACCAAAATTCCTGCAAGAGGAAATGTAACTAAATATAGCATTTTAGGTGTTGTCCAGATACTGCCGGCACCATGGGATCCTTATACAGAAAGCTTTCATGAACTATCTCAACATTCCTTTCATTCTAGATGGAAGATAACAAAAATGTCAGGGTATTGCTTAACCATAAAATCTTGATTTAGGACTCATTTACATCTTTATGCCCACTTGATTGAATTCCTTAATCATGTTTAGTTATGTTGATTGGAAACCCTAACTTTCACCCAAGTTCCTATTGTAGCTTTTAGACTAGCTTTCATCTTATTAATAACATTGTATCATTTGTCTATGACACACCATGGTAACATCAGGAGCTGTATAGGCGGATCAGGATTCGAATCAATAACCTGAGACTGTATCACATTTAACACTATTTATAAGTTTCACCAAGCTCTCCCCTTCTAATTGCATCAATTTCATCTCTTACGCGACCAACTATCTCAATCATACCCAATCATTCTTAAGATAATTTGCTAAAAAGTTATGTTGAAAATCCAAAGTGACATAAATTTAGGAGTCAAATGGCAAATTGTTCACAATACCTATAACTTTATATCCATTATCCAGACCAAGAATTGGATAATCGGTTTGGTTCGTTATCAATCAAGTCTATGAAATTTTGGTTTCAGCAATTTCGGAAGTTCTGCTCCAAGTTTCAGAGTACGGTCAAAAGAAATCAAAAAGATGAGAGATAGAGAGAAAGAATAGAAGGACAAGATAAGAAGCCAAGAAAAGTTGTTAGATCATATTTTAGAGTATTTTGTGTTATATAGGTTCTTTAGTTGCGTAGTTTCAACAATTCTAGACCAAATTTAATATTGGATATATGTAGAGTTAGATATACATGTATTTTTTTATTGTGAACAAATATATATCATTTACTTCTAGAACTTCCATTGTTTGAAAATCCATTAAATTTGGAAATTTTGAAGCTTTTTAGTGTTGAGTGCATTCAATTCTTCTTCTTTATTTTTCAGTAGACTCATAAGTAATATTGAATTCTTATTTTTTGAGATCAAGTAACTATTTAGTGCATGTTATGATGTATGTAGTTATAAAATATTATATTCATTTTGTATTAAAAATATTCAATATTTTATATTCGTTTAGGATGATAACAGAAATGGAGAAGAAATAGTAATGGATAAAGAAATGACAGAAAAGGTTGGATAAGTAAACAGGATAAGTGATAGACTAATCGCAATTAGATAGTTATAGATGAGGAGATTATTAATGTAGTTACTGCTTATGCACCACAAGTTGGCCTAGAAGAGAGGATCAAGAAACAATTTTCGGGAGAAATGAATGGATTAATGCAAGTATTCCTGAAGGAGAAAAGATAATTATAGGTGGTGATCTAAATGGACATGCAGGGAAGAATAATATAAGAAATGAGAGAGTGCATGGGTTCAGTTTTTGAAATAGGAATTTAATGGGAGATTTGATCCTTGAATTTGTAGTAGCTCATGATTTGGCAGTTGTAAATAGATATTTTAAAAGAGAGATAGAGCACTTAATAATCTTTAGAAAGCAAAGCAAACTTATCACAAATAGTTCACTTTTTCATTGAGAGAAGAGAAAGATCAGCATGTAAGGATTGCAAGGCAATAACAAAAGAAAGTTTAACTGCACAACACAGCTTACTAGTTTTAGGTGTATATTAAGTGGAAGAAGGAAGGAAATCAATAAACGTCCAAAGATAAGATGGTGGAATTTAAGGGGAAATGTTATAGCTTTTAAGGATAGATTATGAATGGTGACAAATTAGAATGTAAGAACTGAATAGAACAAGCTATGTGACCAAATGGCCAGCTGTATTAGGAAGGTAGCTAAACATGTTTTAGCAGAGACAAAGGAGAAAAGCTATACACATGGAAAAGTCTGGTGTCGAATAATGAGATATAGGGAGCAATTAAAACAAAACCAATTGCTTTAAACAATAGCAAAAAATAAAAAACATCAAAGATTTCATAAAATTTAAGGAAGCTGGGAAAGATGCAAAAAGGATAGCAAGGCTAAATATGTAGCATTTGGTAATTTATATAATAGGTTATTTCAAAAGAAGATGAAACATAAAATTTAGTCAAATAGTTAAGGCTAAAGAAAGGAAAACAAAGAATATTGATCAAGTTAAATGTAATAAAAGTGAGGATTCTGCTAAAGAAGTCTTCACAAACAAAGTACAGTCAAGGAGAGATCGAGATTCTATTTGTACAACCCATAACAGCGAAGTAGAGATAGTTTTAAAAAACCTATTAAGCTTTGAAAAATTATGGGAGATATTTGGTTAAATTGGCTTTCAAATCTATTTAACGAAATTATGAAAATTAAGAAATTGTCAAATGATTAAATGCAAAGTCTTGGAAGATATGCCTATAAGAATAAAGGTGATATACAAAACTATTTTAATTATCAGGGAACTGAGCTTATGAGTCACTCCATGAAATTATTGAAAAGAGTAATTGAACCAACATTAAAAAATGATATTATTCAGAAGTGCCATAGACCCAAAATAGGGAGGGCAAACTACACTAGATGTAACAGGTCTTATCCTAACTAGATCAAACATATGCACAATTTCCAGCCAAGGCATAAAGTCCCAGACTTCACCCTCTTCTCCTGAGAAGAAAATCAAACCTTTATCAAGCACATTGGCTCTTTTATCATTCAATGTGGTGAAATGGCGAGCAATGACCTTCAACAAACTTAGGTTGCTCCCTCACTCATTGACCAAAATGGCCTTCTGGTGGTATATCATTCTCACACAATTCAATACATAGTGAGCATTCTAGAACAAAAATTCTGTACCCAAGTTTTTAGAATGGAACTTTGGGTCATGATGGCTGATTTGTTGAGGCTATGCTAAAAGCCAGGTGAGTCAAATGAGCAGTTCATTACTTGCTTCAAAAGGGCTAGGAATAGGTGCAACCTAACCACCCCAAGAATGAATTTGTGAAATTAGCCCAAACTGGCCTAAATATGGAGCATTGAGACAAAAATTGAAGGAACTGAATTCCATGACCTACTAGAATTGACCTCACAACTAACAGACTTTGAAGTTTGTTAAGAGAGAGAGAGAGAGAGAGAGAGACCAATTTACAAAATGCATTTATCAATGAAGACAATAACAAAACTATGCTCACTAATGGGATTAAATCCCCCCACACCAGTTGAATGTTATTAGGAAGCAAAAAGAAATTTTAGGTAATAAATATTGCAAAAGTTTAATACATTAACTTTGAACAAGCAATAAACCACTTACTAAACTAGAATGAAGTAGTTGATAACATATGGTCTAACAAGAAAAGGAAATTGAAAGCTTAGTATGGTATTTCTCTCTGCAAAAGTGTAGGGATGTCTTCGTGCATCAAAAAGTTGCACCTTGATGACATTGACCTTCAAAGCTTGATAGCATTACAAATTTAAATTTCCAGAGAAATCTTATGCCAACAGAAAAGTAATGCATGACACAAGAACCTAAACAAAACTTTTACAAACAAAAAATGCAGTTACAAGGTAGATATATGTTTCATATAAAAAGTTCCTTACCGGTTCCATGAACAAGACAAGGATCTACACCCCTCTCTGTAAACAACAGAGCACTAGCAGCATACCGCAGCAACCGCTGCTTGAGACCAGTTTCATAAATTAAGCTGCAGAAATAATTATTAAAGTACTAAGCAATACCTAATGCCAGTTTTCAGAAATCAAGAAGAAATTGATGGTTGATACGAACCTTTCCCACAATCCGTCAAATTCTTTAGCTGGTAGAACCCACTCATTGAAGATTGAAAGCATATCATCTCCACTCAGCTCCTCACCTGGACCCTCTTCACTAAGCTGGCATATATGAGAAATTATAAATCTACAAACATGCTGAAAATTCATTCTTCCACAAATCTTAGTATATAAAAATTGACATCAGAAGACAAAGAATTTTCGCCTACAGGTCAACTAAATGACCATAGAAGTTATGGAGAAGCACCAGTAGTGCTCAACAAATATTGAAAGAGTGAGTCAATCACAAGCTATGTGATTCCATGTAAATGATACAAACATGGATGTCCAAGAGAAAGACTGACCAAGCACTTGAATGTGATTTTTGTGCCAATTTTACTGCAATGCCGAATAAACAAAGATTGAATACGATATCTCTTTTATTTGACCAAATAAATCCAATAACAAAGAGATATTTGATTTTACAGCATTGCAATGTTCTCGGATAACACATCCTAGACAACTGAAATGGAAACAATTGTATGAAAGTATTTCATTGACCACTAAGATGCTAGGTCAAAAGACTAAATAATAACACATTCATCATTACAGTGATGCTTGACAAATGGATATCCCATATACTTAAGGTCGATATGAAATAGATGCAGCAGATAAAGTCTAATGCATACAGATATGAAACATTGGGATGTAATTTTAGCCAACGATCTGCAACAAAAAACCAAGAAATAAAACTAGCTCAATAATGTCAAAGTTGCACCATAAGCTATGTATACCTGAAACACATGCACAGCAGGCCTGACTTGCCAGAACAAAAGGACTTTATGGTTGTCCACCCACTCATCTGCAGGAGAACATTAGTTACCATTAAGACAAGGAAACTTAAATTGGGGAAAGTAAGTCAGAAATCTCCAAGAAAAGTGGGCCAGCTCCAGTAAGTTACTAAACCTGTATCACAGATTAAGATTTTTTTTACATTTTCGAGAAGAAAAGTATCATCAACAGGCACTGGAACAGGACCATCAATATAGCTTAAACTCCTGTTCTCAAGCATCCTATACAAATTTAATCAAACAAAAAATATCAAAGCAAAGTTAATAAAATTCTATGCGTATACATACTGGATGTATATGTAAGAGACTAAAGAAACAGGAAAGGAAAAGCGATATAGCTATCAGATGAAATGTACAGAGAGCAGATCACGGTGGAAAATACAAAGATGAACATTGGCATTATTTGAACTATTGTGGAAGTAATCTAGAGCTAACTGAATAGAACATAACACAGAAGTTGAATGGGACTTGTCATTGGGCTGTTTCCATTTTATTACCAACAAAAGGACACTCCAAGTAGAATATTGATGAAGATGAAACACACTAGAGATAAGTCATACACAAAAACAAGCTCATTTACTCATGTCTGAGGTGCATGTATCGACAGGAACTGAGATATGATTATACAAGTAGATGTCAATAACACATTTAGCAAATTAGGGAACAGCGCATACCAGAACAGTAATAATCAATCAGAGTCGACTGAGCTACTAACAAATCAGGCAAAGGGTTCAATTTATCCCGAAGAGGACATCAAATATCTCAGTTGAAAGAAAAAAACAAACAACAGTGGAACATTGATTGATGGTGACATAATTGTGCACAGGAAGCTAAACCTAGGTTTTCCACTCTAGAGAAGAATTGCTCTATGTATCATCCTAGGTAAGGAACATATATCCATACACAACCAAGACAAGAAAGAAATCTGAAAAATGTAAAATCAGTTAACACGTTGACAGGAACTGTTTTCCAGATTCACTGTTTAGCTTCCAACTTGTGCCTTGGAAATGAAAGCAATTAGCTTCATCAGAAGATACTCTCTCCCTCTCTCTCTCTCGCTAGGTGAACCTCGGACAATTGCAGTTTGCTTCATGAACTTAAAACTGGCATAACCTAAAAGCTAGGTAGACCCATTCAAATCTCTGAGGTTTCTTGATAGGCTTGCTCTCTTGCCCAAAGTTGCCTTTGCTAGCTATTAATCAGGGATTGGCATCAGAATACAAGCTAGTAAAATTAATCTGCTAAACTGATCCTACATAGATGAGATACTTTGTTGTTTAAAGTATGGAATCGGATCATATGCCAAGCAAGATGGTTTCCTCTCTTGTTTATTCTAACTAATAATAGGAACTTTGGATGCAAATAAAATGGTTGCTAATGGAACTTGATGGAGTCTATAACTAGTTTCCTCTTTTTAAGCAGATTAATAGATTGTAGAAAAGTGCCTTCAAGTTACATATGTGCATCAAGCACAAGGCAAACCATTACAAGAGAGTTACATCATAATCACTAAGATTCCCGCCAGGTTAGAGCATTTCTGTTTCTGATAACCTGCCAAATGCATGCATATTTGTTAGACCTAAGATTTCAGACATGTAGGGTGGAATTCAGGTAATAGGCAGCTTTAGGTAGCTAGCATCAAAGGCAATCAGAAAATACAAACCCATAGCAAGCAAGTTTTTTCTACAGTACCTCAAAATCTCCCAATCTTTAGGACTCTAGAGTCCTAGGCCCACCTTGACCCCCTTCAAATACCTTCAATTCCAGATAAGTCCCCAATTTGATCCTTCGTTCGATTTCTTCTAAATTTATCACTTTATTCAATTTCATCATTCCATCCGGGAGTTTTTGTTCTCAACCATTTAATGTTCCCCTCGTTCCTTTCTTTATCATTTGGGGTTTGCAGAATAAATTTAAAAAGAAACAAACACAGCATTTTTTCCATTTGGTTTATTCCCCCTTTGTCATCACATAATACAAGCCTACCAAAACATGTTATTATTGTGCTTGGTCTCACATGATTGTGGCATGGAACAGAAGACGAAAAGATAGACAGAGAAGAAGAAGAAGGAGAAAGGAGAAAAGAGAAGGAGAGGGAGAGAAAGAAGAGACTCAATACTCTGTATTCTCAATAACGCAAACTGTGTTCTTGATAACATAATCATGGATTTATATAGACAACCCAAAATACTAATAAGAGTCCACAAAAAAATAACTGGAGTCCAAATAAAATTCTAGAATGCAAATAAATAAAATTCCCTAATTGTATATTTGCACTCTATACTTGTAAATAAAAGGTCTCCTAATTTCTATATTTGCATCTAACATAAGTGCACCTAGATTCCTTATTATCGGACAGTCCTCCATCAGGTTGTGCACCTAATGCCACAAGTAATGGTGGTCCTTGCTTTTGCCTCTTCATATTGTACACTTGTACAGAAACATGTGAACGGTGCAGTTTCTTATGCCATACACACTCCTACATGTTCTCATTCATGTTTATGAGTCCACCTCACTTTCCCCAATGATTTGCCTCCATGCATCCCATGCTGTCTAGGTTATTATATATGTTTTTCCATGCAACCACCTCCCCCCCCCCCCCAAACCCACCAACACACATGCAGTGATTTACTTCCATGCACCCCATGCAATCATTCAATGTAGCTTACTAGGGCATGTTTCCACAGCCCCATCCCACCCCTTCCCATGAAGAAAAAGGTCGTGCAGATTTCACCAGTATGCATATGTGCATATTCTTTATGAACATACAAATTCATTTCCCTTAACATGTGCTTCTATGCATTCTTATGAAACCATACAACCTCAATCGGATATGCAAAAACTGAAAACAGATAGGATAACAATTGTATATTGGTAAGTACAAACCTAGATTCGGTTCAAGCCAGCAGATGCAGATACAAATATTCCCTGCCCCTTCCACATATCTATAAACTCAAATCGATCTATATATGTTACATGCTTTGCTGAATCTGCAACCTCACTTCCTTTACCTACATGCCTTTTGAGAGTTCCTATGAAACCACACAATCTCAAATTGGTTATGCGAGAGCTGAAAATGGATGAGATATGGATCTCAGATTGGTACTTCCATATCCCATCCCACTTTAGTCATGGGATGCAAATACAAATATGGATATTATTGCTGTTAATATCTTATAATTAACAATCCAGTCATTCACATAAATGGTGCCGAACAATCTGGATCTCATCCTTGGATCGAGAGAATCATAGGACACAGATTCGTATCGTGAGTTATACAGTCTCTTAGATCATCAAAATCCAATTTGGTCATGTTATTATTAACCAGGTGGAAGGTCCATTTTAAACATTATTTGATTTGTTGGCATTTAGAATTATTTATTTATGACTAATTAGTCTTGATGACATTAAAAGTATTTAAAAAATGCCATTAAGAATTTTTACTTCTAGACAGTAAAGAAAATTAAAGTGGAGTTCATGGCATCAAAGGAGAAGGTAAATAATCACATTCTTTAAACCATATGTCAAAAAAAATCTGATTCTTTTAGTCTAAAATATTTTACATCAAAAAGTTTTGAATCTATACACACAAACATGCAAGTGCACACACGTACATGGAGTGACCTGCATAAATATCTCTAATAACTAGGAACAATGTTTGGTTTACTCATGCTATATTTAGGATTATGATTGTGGAATCTGGGATTCTTATGTCTTTATGAGAGTGTTTTTCCTCTTCTTCACAATTTCTCTTCCCCGAGTTACAATCACTACTTTTATGTTTAAATTTTTTGAAGTAAACAAGTAGAATCTCACAGGCCTCCATTTGATCCACAATCTAATCCAATCTAACCCTATACACAATTTACAAAACATTGACAAACGCCAAACAAATATCAAGCTACATATTAAGTTAAAGAAACAGATAAAGACAGATATAAGTACTATCCATATTTCTTCAAATGAAAGCCGATATGATTGTACATCTGTAATATACATATACTTAATATTTCCTATGGAATTATGTGAACGTACATAGGATACCTACAAAAGCAACAATTGTTACAGATACATGCATAAATGAATTGGCATCAAAAAGTTAACCAGTGACATATATATAAAACCAAATATGTGGCCAGCTTCTTTATCCAGATGATACATACTACCCAATAGGATTAAGATAGACATACAGAGGTTACGCCTCTGCAACTCATGAAGCCCTAGTTTATATGCCTCTGCAAATCATGCACATGACCTATAATCTTGCAACAAGTGCTCTTTGTCCCCTATGCATATCACCTACAAGCTTGCCTTATATTTCTTCCCCCAACACAACTCACCTGCAAACTCAAGATGATGCCTCTATGCACCTTAATGACAGACTTGTCTTTACCACCCTCCCATGCATTGTTGCTCATCTTTATATGTCTATGCCTTTTCCGTGCATGCACAATACTGCTTCCATGCTCTATTCATATGCCTCCTTTATGTCTATCTTTATGCACTAGCTTCTTTGCATACATGAATACTTGTCTCTAGGTGCACAGATACTTAAAGTTACATGGTATGTCCGTATCAGACGTGTATTGAATACCGATATCCATGAGATAATTCTCAGATACATATCTGATGGTTGTATGAAGTAACCTATTTTCAAAATTAAAAAAAAAAACCTGAATACTTTCCTGATACACTCAAGACACTTTTTTGATGTCTCCAAATATGAGGGTAAGGGTGTTTGCTTTCTGTTTTAGTGCTGATCTCTAACCAATAAATGGTTAATTTTTAATCTATGAGATTAAGTTTAAATATGACGTATGGATTGAGGGTATATGGAATGAATTGATAGCAAAATGATGAGCTTATGAAAGGTAATGCTACACCTACTACCATCTAAAATATGGACTATGCTATTCTAATTACCTGCTATGCTTCATGGATGTATCCGTGACCTATATCCATGTCCATGCTTCAGAGTTTTCTATCATAGTATTCCACTTCAGTTACTCCATTTTACTTCAATGATCAAACTTCACATTAAAAGGTCATTTTGAACGCAAAAGTTTGCCTCCTATTCTTCGTGCTAACCACTGATTTGGAAAAACCTGAGCAATTTATGATGCCAGATAAGTTTTATCCCAGGGATGTGCCAGAGAAAATGAGTATCTATGTACAAATGTATCCATGCTTACTTATCTTCAGAGTACAATACAGAATGGAATTTGTCAACGACATGTGCATACCTTTTTTTCCGTCCTAACTCACTAGAGATCTCATTTACCATCACATCACTCCGATCACAGCTCCAAGTGGCTGGAATTGGAATGTTGGTTAAGAGAACTAGGTCAGGCACTACAGTCATACCTTATTCTTATAATTACCCAAAAGTTATTTTTTGACACATCCAGAACTCCTAATTTTCTCCAAAAGCACTCCTCCAGCAGTTTTACAAATATAAAACAAAAAAGAAATGTGCGAAGCGTATGTCTGTGTATGTGCGTGTGCGCGAGAGAGAGACCTTTCTACAGCGGTCCGAACGTCTTCAATGCGAGCCGTGCTGGTGGGATTCAAGCAGACCTCGACTACAAGAAGAAGGAACAAGAGATCACGGAAGTCAGAGAATGGGAGAGGGAATAGAAGCAAAAGGAAGAGGAAAGTTCGAGCCCTTTCACCGGAAACTAGAACTTTATCGTCTGCCGCCGGGATCGGAATTGAGTTGGAGTCGGAGACGCCCTCTGGCCTGGAGACCTCTCCAATGTCGGAGGGATTCTGGAGAGAAACCTCCATTGGCGTGCTCATTCTCCTCCACTCAGTGCTACCGAGGGATTCGAAGGAAGCTAGGAGAGGGGATTGGTCGAAGGGAAGGAGAGAAGGTAGGAGCCAAGATGATGGAAACCCTAGACTGGGCGGTGCTCGAAATTCGATTCCCTCGCTCCGACCAAGCGTTGGACCATTTGAACTAAGCGGGAATTAAAAGAGACTGGCGATACAAAAGAGTCCAGATGGCCTGCGATCAAGGATGGCAATGTATGACCGGGCACCGTGCATGTTTGGATTTCACAGGAATGGATTTGGGTTTCTGGACAAAATAACCCATCCAGACCCATTTATTAAATACTATAGGTTCAAAGGTTTAGAACTTTGATCTTTTGATCTATTTAATAATTAAATTAAATTATTATCTATCTATTTGGTCTATTTAAAATTTATTTAATCCATTTAACCCATTTCTGTTGCCATTTAACCCAACTTGCTTAACCTACGTAACTTATTTAAATCCAATTAATTTATTAAACACTCTCGCAACATGTTTAACTCATTTAACTTAATTCAAGTTGTTTAGTAAATGGATTATGTAGGTTGGGTTGAATTACCTATTTAATAAACACATCATATTCAAATTTAAATTTTGACCTATTTAATAAATAAGTTGGATTCGATTGACAAATATTTGACCTAACCTGCATCTAAGCTATTGCAACCTCTATCTGCAATTCACATCAAAACCATTGCTTATAAGCAAGCTAAGCTTGATTGAGCTTTTGATTATTCTAAGCCTGAAACTATTACTTGACTCAACTTATTTGCTACAAATAGGGTTGGCAACCAAGTCAGGGTGGTTCAAATATGGGTCAAATCGAATAGAGTTAGGTCAAAATTTTGGCAACTCAAACATGACTTGTTTACTAAACATGTAAAATCCAAATCCAACTTAATCTTTTAGTAAATAGGTAACTTTAGGTCAAATCGAGTTAAATCGTTTAAAAAATATTAAGCAAGCTTTAAATGATTTAAATTGGTTTGAATATATTAAACATGTTAAAGGGATAGATTAAATGGGTTTGAAATGGGTTAGGTAGGTTTAAATGGATCAAAACAAGTCTTGAATAGATTAAACAGGTAGGGTGATGGCCCAACCAAATTATTAAATGAGCCAAAATAGATTAAATGGGTCAAAGGTCTAAACATAAACAATGTCCATTTACAAACGGATCCAAGCAGATAAATCCATTTATGATTTGTTCTATTTATGCCAAAATCAAACCTGCTTGAGGTGGGTTACTTATATATTGGATTGATGGATCAAGTCATAAATTGCCATAGCTACATATTAAAGTCGATAGTTGAAATTAGGTGTTGCCAACAAATCTAGTTCAACAAGGATAGAATTAGTTATTAAAATATATTTTTAATATTATAATATAATTTTTGACTTTAGTTATGACATGTGGATGTGGAGATCCCTTTAAGTAAATTCAATTTAACTAGATAATAAAATGTAAAAAAATCATATAATAAATTATACCCACTATATATAATATAGATGAATGAATCACACTTTTACCATTAAAATATTCGCATTATATATGAATGGACCATTTGTCAATAAAAAGGGAGATGCAATCAAGATAGTATCAAAATCATAAAAATTTAGCATTGATGCTTCATCCTGCTAGGAACTTAAATAGAAAGAGCAAAAAGCTTACTTAAATAACATAAATCATTTTACTTTTATGAAATAAGTATCATAGTTTTTTCCCAATAAATTTTAAGAGATTTTGGAGAATTTCTTACCCAATTTCTCCATGTTCCCTCACCTTCCTTAGAGAATTTTCTTCACATTCAAAGCTAAGAGAACACAATGCTCCCATTCTCTTTTGATTTTATCATCCTGGAAGAATTTTTTTTTACTGCCCATCTTCTTTCAAATTAAAGTGAACCATATTGTTAATCAGTTCCAAAATACTGATTCCCAAGCATCTTATCTCAGACTATTTAGATTGATCTGACATCCTAAATTTAAATCAAAATTTATTTATCTGAATCAAAATTCATTTTGAGTTTAACGATGAACCAAGCTAAACTTGAATTTCTTTGATCAACTTCATAATCCTAAATAAACTAAATATATCTTAATGTTTAATTGAGCTTGATTCAAACTTGAATTTGTTAGATAATATCTAATTATCTAAATATTTTTTCAATTTTGGTTGAAAAGGTTCAACCATTAAAATATTTACTTCTTTACTAGTTCAATAATATCAACCCCATATTGAAAAAATTAATACAAGTAGAGTTGCATTTAATACTTCTTTAATGAGCGAGCTTTAGTTGAATACATAGTCTTTTGTGTTGCTCACACATACACACCCACCTGTGAATGCATGGCTTATTGGTCATATGCAATTCCTTACAAACCATGTTAGGCCAGCCACATCCATATGGAAAGCATGTTCTTTTTATTTAATCATTTTGACTTAGCCTTTATATAGGCATGCTAGCTATCAAAGAGGGTATTATTAGCAACAACTACCAATTACTCTCTATTTGGTATGAAAGATAGATTGGAGGAAGAATGGATAGAGAGGAGGGTGGATGGAAGAGGAAGGATGGATAGAGAAGAGGATGGATGCATCTTCCATCCATCCTACCATATGTTTAATAAAATAAAGAAGGATGGATGGAAATGATTTTCTTATTTCTTTTGCTTGGTATAGGAGGAATAAAATGGAGGATGGATGATTTTATATGATATTTTTACTAAACTACTTTTTAAAAGAAGTGGAGTATGGGAGAAGTTTTTATCATCTTCTAACTTGAAGAGAAATCTAATTTGAATAAAGAGAATGGACCTCAATAAAATAGTAGAGAACTTATAGTTTCTGCTCTTTTAACTATGACCTTACTAGTATAAATAGAGGGTGTCTAACAATATCAAAATCAATGATTGCGATCTTTAGACCAATCAACAATAGGTATTGGACTACAATCCAATATAAACTAAGTAGTAGTATGTCTTTAAAAAAACATATCTTGTGCAAGCCAAATAAGAGATATTGGAATGATGTCAACTTTTGATTAAGTATTAAGATACAAAATGAGAACTTAATTAGTAGGTTGAAGTACTCGAGCAATAGGCTAGAATAATATTTTGCCAGCATACCATGTTGTAATTGATTAATAGGTCGAAATTGTACTCAATCAGTAGGTTAAAATACTCAGACAATGAGATGAAATACACAATTAGTAAGTCAAATGCTTTTAGGATGCCAATCTCAGATCATTAAAAGCAGGTTGATACACCAATGGAGCAAGTCAATACATTAATAGTGTAGGCTGATATATCAAAAGTATCAATGCATCAATGAGGATGCAAGTCGAAACATCAAGGACACATGTCAATATACTAATGGAAAGGCTCGATATATTAATTGTGCAAATCAATACACTAAGAGCACAATGCAAAATATCAAGGATGTATGCCGATATATAAAGGGTGCAAACCAAGCATTTAGGGTGTAAATCAAGAAGAGATGAGAGCTATCAGCTAAAGATATGATCTTTTATAGAGCGGAACCTAGGGGTGGCCAACTAGCAACTACCTTAATTCAATATGTGGAGGAATGTCATTGCTATCTGGTATATAGGTGTCGTAGAAGGAAGGTGACTATCATACATAATAATAATAGTCCATATGGCACAAACAAACAAGACAAGTATTAAAACTAAATAGTAACACCTATCCTATCGCTACCTAGAATCTAGAATATGGGAATAGCAGTATGACTCAAAATATAAGAGTAGTGGAAGGAAGATAACTGCTATAATAATCCATATAGCACCAACCAGCAAGGATAAGTATCAAAAGTTAAATAGTGATACCTAACTTAGCAGTTAATAGGAGCTACTTATAAATATTGAATTGTAATCTTAAAAAGAGGATACATGGGCCAATCAAACATCTATCATTCTGTTTATCTTTATCCTTGCCTTGCAATTATCTTTGTTTATCTTATTTATTTCTTGTTTTATCTTAGATTACCATATAGCTCGTAGTTACTAGTATAGGTGCATAACCTAGCTGCTACCTACCACCTTCTTCTTAGAGAAGGCAGTGTCTCGATGGTAAAAGTACTTGAAGTTTAAGGCATCATGACTATACTACTAACATTTTATCCTCTTTCATTTTTTGTACACCGGTAGCATGTCTGTGCAATTGCATGATTCGATAGGGATGTACATGCCCTTTGATCCAATAGAAAAGATGGCCAACATATTTTTCTAGCATACTTAATAGGACAACATGGGCAGCTATTGAGATGGTACCATGAAGAAGAATAATGGTCGATCGTTTGGATTGCTAGTTTCTACACTAGGCTAAATAGACAAAATCCTCAAACTCAGCAAGAAATTGAAGTTCTTGGCAATCAGATTGAGTTTACTCCTCAAGATCCTGATTTTAGAGGCCATGATTCCCAAATAGAAATGATCCATTTACCAATTAGTCCCAGACAAGAAATGGTATCCATTTCTACATGGATAAGAGCCAATGGGACTTATTGAAAGCTATAATCAATCAAATAGACACTAGTTTGAGTCCATTTGTGGATGGCAAAGCAAGTCAACATGTTTCTCATGATTTTAATTATGTATCGAGCACCAAAGCATGCTTCAATATATTTGTAACAACTTAGGATCTCACTTAAAAAGGTTAGTCGAAAGATATTATTTGGATTTCTTGATCTTGTATAAGCATCAAAATCTTTCCAATAAGTTATGGATATAGGACCAAATACATATCCACACGTATTCTCACATACTCCCTCTATTTAAGTCTTGACTTTCTCATGAAGCTAAGTGTTCAAGTTCATGCAAATTTATTCGTAAACACTATAATCAGCTCATGGTCAAACCTAATGAACCCATCTATAGTATCTTTTAGTCCACATATGCTATGGGTTGGCTCCGCTCTAATTTTATGTGTAACAAATTAGGATCTTACCCAAAAAAGCTAATCGAAAGATATTATTAGAATTTCTTAGTCTTATATACTATCCAAGATCTTTTTAATAAATAACTAATATAGAACCAAATATATGCTCACACAGATCCTCATAATATCGTATGGTGAACTTAGTGGATCATACTATCCTTATGGTGGACAAATCATACAACCTAACTCTTCACTATAGAAGCATCTGGATCTTTGAGAAACCTAATCTTTTTATAGTTTATGAGAAGAGCAAGGCTGAATATTTTTCTAGATAGTACTCTAGATATAAAGACCGAGACAAAGAGGAGATCATCTTGCAAGTGAATAAGGGACCAAAAGGTCAGATCAAATATGTTAGTATTGATGCTTTGATTAATATGAAGTCAATCGCTGAACTTGTGATAGGTTATGGCCATCTTGATCCATGTATGAGTGTAAAGAGAAACCACATCGATAGAGTCATGTCAACGAAGATTGTTGTAACTGAAGTTGGTCATACCTAATGACAATGGATGGAGGACAATAGTTTTACCAGCTTACAGTATAATGTGCCCCTCTTTCAAGGGTTAAGATGCAACCATCCTAGTAAATACCTCATAGGTTGGGAGAGGGGTAAGTATAGTGATTAGTTTCATCTCTATCGGATCCTCCATGATTTCTATATGCCACTCAAGATTAGATTTCATATCCACCAAATCCTCTATAGTTTGTATCTACCGCTTAAATTCATCTTTTTATAATACATAAGCCTATTAACAATTTGATAAATGAAGCAAGCAAATGATAGGTCTGGAAGATCTATGTTAGCTTTTCATTCAAATTGGTGAAGTTGGATTATCGTCAAGTTCTAAATTAGGTCGATTGATGTGGTGCCTAATACAGCACATCACCCTTCTGATCGTTGATTAATGAGACATAGGGTATATTATTTATAATATATCTAGATCGATAATTATAACTCATAGACTGATCAACAAAAAGCCTCAAACCGAAATCTAGTATAAGTTGAGTAATAGTAGATCTTCAAAAGGAATATCTTATGTAGGCTAAATACAAGGTAATGAAAGGATATCAATCTTTGATTAAGTACTTATGTATAGATGAGGATCTTAGTTAGTAGGCTAAAGCAATCGACCAATAGGCTAAAATTATATCTAGCTAGTAGGCTAAGCTGTACTCAATTAATAGGCTGAAGGTGTGCTCATTCAGTAGGCCATAGTACTTATATAGTAAGCCAAAATACGCAACTAGTAAGTTGAGTGCTATTGGGATGCCAACTATAGACTGTTAAAAAAGTAACCCCAAACAGTAATTAAGCAAGCTAACATAGTGCAGAATGAAATATCAAAGGTTGTAGGTCGATACACCAACAAGAGTGTAGGCCAAAACATCAAAGATATTGGTTAATACATCAATTAAACATAACAACACACTAATAAGGATACATGCCGACATACAAGGATATAGATTGATCCACCAAATGTGCACCCTAATATATCAAAGGTGTAGATCGAGTAAATAGCATGCAAATTAACAAGGAGCAAGAGCTATCAGCCTAAGATGAGATCTTTTATGAAGCAAAATCTAAGAAGCAGTTAACAAGCAGTTGCTACTGCTTGATATGCTCAAGATATTATGTTTCGAGAGGTAGATAGATAGATGGAGAAATGATATTGTTATCTAGAATAAAAGAGTAATGAAAGGAAGGTGATTATCATGCATAACAATAGTCATCTAAATGATGCAAACCAATAAGAATAAGTATCAAAACTGAGTAGTAACACTTGTTTACTACAACCCAAGATATCAGAGTGGTAGCACTATTTAGAATATAAAAATATTAGAAAAAAGATAACTTCATGGTAGCCAACATGGTGCAAATTAACAAAGACTAGTGCTAAAAATTTAGTGACACCTATCCTAATAGTTAGTGAGAGCTACTTATAAATATCAAATTATAATCCCAAGAAAAGAATATCTTTGATTAATTAACACTTATCTTTCATTTATTATCTTGCATTATCTTTATTTATCTTGCTTTATCATAATTATTTTTTAGCTCATAGTTATTAGTATAGACTTATAGTGCCAAGCTACTATCTGCCTCCTTCCTGAAGAAGACAGTTTCTCAATGGTGAAAATCCACGAAGCTCAAGGCATCATGACTCATGTTACCAATTCTATATCCCATTTTTTATTCTTTTTATTAGTGATATGCTCGTACACTTGTACAATATACTCAAGGCTACAGGCACTCTTCTACTCGATAAAAGGAACTACCAACAGAGAGTTTTGGATATAGAAATAAAGGGAGAAAGCAAAGTATATAAATTTGGTTTCCATGCAAGATATATATGCATTATAATTTATATATACATCACAAAAAGCTAATAAAAGTAAACGGATTGAAGCCTTATTTTTTAAAATTTTTATTATTTATTATTTATTTGAAATATTTGAGTTGAGCAGGTTGAATGAAATCCTTCTTTCTCCATAATCGGATCAAGAATCTGGCTTTTTTAATCATGTCTTTAGAAAAATTTGTGGCTAAGTATGTAGGGTGTATACACAATCGATGTAGAGTAAAATTTTTAATAATGAGTACTATCATGTGCCTAGTTTATCTCTCTCCCATATTTTTTCATCTATCCTACCATATTTCTATATTAATTTAAATCCATAGAAAGCTTGTAAACATCACGATCCATGGTCAAACCTAATGGACCTACGCTATAGTAATTTTAGTCCACATATGCTATAGGTTGGATCTACTCTAATGGCATTTGTAACAATTTAGGATCTTATCCAAAAAGACTAGCTGAAAAATATTATTTAATTTTTAATCTTAAATAAATATCTAAGATTTTCTCAATAAATAACTAATGTAGGACCAAATACACGTTTGCATGGATCCTTATAATATCCCATGATGAACTCTGTTGATCATACTATTCTTATGGTGGACAAATCATCCTACCTAACTCTTCACTATGAAAGCATCTAGATCCTTGAGAAACCTAACCCTTTTATGGTTTATGAGAAGGATAAGATTGAATATTTTCCTAGATAGTACTCTAGATCTAAACACCAAGGCAAAGAAGAGACCACCCTACAAGTGAATAAATGACCAAAGTGTTGGATCAAACATGTTAGTATTGATGCTTTGATTAATGTCAAGCCAATTAGTGAACTCATGATAGGTTATAGCCATCTTGATCCACATATGAGTGTAAATAGAAACCATGCCCATAGAGTCACGTCGATAGAGATTGTTGTAACTAAAATTGATCATGCCCTAATGACAATAGATGGAGGATAATAGTTTTAGCAGCCTACAGTATAATATGCCCCTCTTCCAAGGGTTAGGATGCAACTATCCTTGTAGGTATTTCATAGGTTGGGGAGGGAGCAAGCATAGCGATTGATTTATTTTCATCAGATCTTCCATGGTTTCTGTATGCCGCTCAAGTTTGAATTTCACATCCATCAAATCCTCTATAGTTTGTATCTATTGCTTAAGTTCACTTTTCTAATAGGTAAACCTATCAACAACTTGGCAAGTGAAGCAAGTGACTTATATGTCTACAAGATCCATATTAGCTTTTCACTCAAACTAGCCAAGTTGGATCATCACCAAGTTTGAAATTAGGCTAATTGATATGTGATGCGTAATACAATCTATCATCCTTCTGATCGTTGATTAATGAGACATAGGACGTATTATTTACAATATATCTAGATCAATGGTTGTAATTCATAGATTGAACAACTAAAGGACTCGGATCGAGATCTAGTATAGGTCGAGTAATAGTAGGTCATCAAAAGGAATATCTGTTGTAGGCTGAATACAAGGTAATGAAGGGATATCAACTTTTAATTAAATATCTGTGCATGGATCAAGACATTAGTTAGTAAGCTAAAGTAATCGATCAATAGGATAAAATTATACTTGGCTAGTCGGCTAAGTTGTACTCGATTAATAGGCTGAAGTTGTACTTATTTAGTCACCATAGTACTCATATAGCAAGCCAAAATATACTAGTAAGTCGAGTACTATTGGGATGCCAACTATAAATTGTTAAGAAAAGTAAGCCTATACAGTAATAGAGCAAGCTCACATAGTGCAAAATGAAACATCAAGGGTTGTAGGCCAATACACCAATAAGAGTATAGGTCAAAACATCAAGGATGTTGGTTGATACACCAATTAAACATATCACTACACCAATAAGGATGCATGCCAACACACTGAGGATATAGATTGATATACCAAGTGTGCACCCCAATATACCAAGGGTGTAGACCGAGCAAATGGCATGCAGATCAAGGAGGGACGAGAGCTATTGGCCTAAGATGAGATCTTTTATGAAGCAGAACTCAAGGAACAGCTAACAAGCAATTGCTACTACTCAATACATGGAGAAATGGTATTGCTATGTAGAATAAAGCAGTAGTGGAAGGAAGGTGATTATCATGCATGATAATAGTCATCTAAATGATGCAAACCAACAAGAATAAATATTAAAACTGAGTAGTAACACTTATTTTACTACAAACAAGGATATAGGAGTAATAGCACTATTTAGAATATAAAATATTTAAAGAAAGATAACTTTTATAGTAGCCAACTTGATGCAAATTAACAAAACTAGTGTTAAAAGTTAAGTAGTGACACCTATCCTAATAGTTAGTGGGAGCTATTCAAATTGTAATCTCAAAAAAAAATACTTTTGATTAATCAAATACCTACCTTTTCATTTATCATCTTGCATTATCTTTATTTATCTTGCTTTATTTACTTTACTCTATCATAATTTATCTTTTAGCTCATAGTTATTAGCATAGACTCATGGTGCCAGACTACTATCTGAAGCAAAAA
>KE505144.1:422719-435861 GCA_000441515.1 Elaeis oleifera
AAATTAAAAAAAAATTGTGGGTTACCTTAACCTGGACTAAATAAGAGATGGAAAAAAACGTGCCAGCAGGACAAAGAATTTCTTATATAAATCATACAAACATTACAAAAATCCAATGCTCTCTATAGCAGTTCATATGTATGAATATCAATTTAAATTAAGAGCATGTACTTCTCTTGAACTAAAAGTTGGACTTAATACAATTAGGTCGTCTTTATGATTCCAATCTGGCTCTCAGTTCTCCAATATTCCCTTCAGATATAGTTTGCACCTTAGGTTAGATTTTTAACTCCCTGAATTCATAACAACTAATTAATTACACAACATACCGCATAATTATGGCTGCACAACTGACCTTGCGAATAATTCCCCTCTAGCTATCACTTGCAGTATGAGGCACTAACTGACATGGAGCCATTGGATCCTTCGGAGGATGCCTCGTGACCATGTTTGCAAGTAGATTTCATTTAGACCAATACCATCAGGATTCATACTCAACCTGATTCTCTTTTGGGTCATGAATTTAGCTTTCGACGTGATCTATTGACTAATCTGGTTAAACTAGATTAATAAGTCCATAACAAATATTTCAGACCTATCAAGTCATTTGGGCCAGATAGGATCTAGATTCAAGCATGACCTCCAACTCAATGCATTCGGGTTGGGAGCAGGTTTTGGTCCAATTATGGAAAAGTGCATTATTTGTTCTGTCTACAAGAAAATGAGCAATGAGATGTACAACAATTAGACAAACTAGGGGGTGATCTCTTATCCCAAAAAAAAAAAAAAAAAAAAAATCTAGGGGGTGATCCTATGGAATGGCACCACCAATGTCATTTATGAAGATGCAATTCAATCACAGTTGATCCTTCCACCCAATAGTAAATCTTGGTAGCCAAAATATTCATCTTTCGCGAGTGATGGAGAGGTTAGGATTTCAATTTTTTGCGGATTTTGGATTAAATGGACCTAGCCTAACTAGTTTTTTTTTGGGTAAAAGTCTAGCCTAACTAGGTTTGATCATCTAGCTAGCATTTGACCTATTTTAGAACCGAGTAATCCATGAGTCATATTACGCTAGATCAGGATAGGAAACTATACTATTTAATACTCCAAATCCTATCCAATTTTCTTGACAAGTCATGTCCATGAGTCTAAAGAATCCAATTCGGCTAAGTTTAATCAGATCGGGACATGATCAGCTCACGGGTTGACATGACCCATTACCAGCCCTACACACATTATTGGTGGGTGCAACCTAACATTGTCCGTTCTCATGATATTTCTTCATTTCCATGTTAAAATTCCATGACCAATCCAACTAGCAACATTAGTCACATAACGAGCCATACCGTCTTTCTCACCATGTAGTTGTGGTTCACATTTTGGACCGGACCAAGCCGTAGAACCCAAATTTTTTTCTCCTACGCATGCAAAAGGCCTTATCCCCCAAACCACAAAAAAACGTGAGGTTCCTCTTCCCTCAAAAGCCTCCTCCCCTTCTTACACACGGCAATCTCGTCTGCCCACCAAACCAGAGGCCATGGGGAAACCTGAGCATATCGACGACGGAGACCTCGAACTCCTCAAAGCCGTGGCCCAAGCCTGGCACGCCCAGAGCGGCAACCCCAGACCCACCCAGGAGTTCGATGCCCAGAAGAAGAACCACTTCAAGCGCCAGCCCTCCCGCTTCAAGCTGGAGGCCATCGCCATGGCCTCCAAGGCATCCCAATCCAACTGGGACTTCTCCCAGTCTCTCTGGGATGCCTACGAGATCGTCACCCTCTCCAAGAAGCTGGAGGCCAACCTCGCCTTGGACCAGCCCATGCTCAGCCCTCCGGAATCCACTCGTCCCGGCAAGAGAGCAAGAGAGAGCAAAAACAGCTTAAAGAATTTGCTCCAAAGAACCTCCTCCAAAAGACTTAGTAGAGAAGTTGAGCCAAGAGAGTAAATGAACTCAAACAACATAAATATATATATATATATATGTATATATTCTCCATGCACCTTCATTTATTCAATACATATTACCAATTATTATGAAGTTTTTGATGCTTGGTATTCGCAAACATAGCTACATATACATATTGATGGTATAGTTGTGCATGCATGGTTCTTGCATCGTTTATGACATCTTCATTGAGTTGAGCTTCTGAAGATCCAAGAAATGGTGTTTGCGCTGGATGTATTCACTAGCCTCTGCGTCAATGTCCTCATCTTCGGATTGCTTGACGGGCCTCTGAATCTCCTCATTGAAGGTATGGGTTGTCTTGTGCTTGAACATGCTGTGAAGGCCAGGGAAGTGAGGCCCATCGGTCCTCATCGTTGTCTCCATCTTCGTAACATAATTGCGGTAGTCATCGTCGGAGGCTTGGCGATCGTCGGAGAACTGGACGTGGTGTCGGTTGGTTTTATGGGATCTTGAAGACATTTTTTTTTTTGAGCTCTGACCTGATCTCTAATGGCTATTGCTAGAATGATTGGTTTGTGAGTTCGTTTGTTTCCAGCTCGGTTTTATAGGACAAGTTAGAGATTATTCCGAAAAGATAAGGATGCATCTTATTCACCTTTAGTCGGCGTCAGGCACCAATTTTCTTCTGGAACTTATCTCCACTGAAGGCATGGTATTCGTTTGATGCTCTTTGGAATAAACTTTTCAGTGATGAAACTTTGAAGGCATATTTATCTTTCCAAGATTTCGGAAAGGCTCCTCTGCTTTCTGAGATTCTTTTAAAAGCTTTGAAGGCATAAATATCATGAAGCTTCCATATTTAAATATTAATTCTTATCTTTCATATTTATATAAAAATCTCTATAAATTTCTATGTTTGTGTAACTCTATCTTTCTACTTTATTTGATTGAACCATGGTTAGAGGCATTAACTTGCAGAAGAACTGAAATGCCATTAGCTTGGCCTCTGGGTGGAGGGGCCTGGTTTAAAGGGTCAGTCAAGGGTAAAGCCAGGGAAAAAAATGTTCAAAACGTATGAAATTAATATTGTTAGGAGGATATAGACAGAATATGTCATTACCATTCAGTTAACTATCCTAAGGCACATGTAAGTAATAAGTTACAAATTTTAGAGATTAAAATACAAACATAGAAATAGGATATGTTACCGATAGAAAATTTGGTGTCTGAACCAAAACGCTGGCAGCTCTCAATCACGATCGGCCTAAGGGTCGGCTGTAAACCCATGCATTGGCAGCCGACCTCTATCTCTATCAACATCGCACGTTGGCTACCAACCTCTGGTTCGGCCGGCCTCTACTTCAACCGATCTCTGCTTTGATATTGTCATACTTTAAAGGGTTTACCGATCGCATCCATGCTCTCTTCAAATCATGCAACCACCTGAATAGCTGGCCACGAGCTGGATAAGGCAACCACAACCACCAGATCCTAGAAAATCAAGCCAAAAATCTCGGACTAACACATTCGAAGAAGTCGGGATGGCCTCCAACAACTCTTTCCTCTTATGGCTCTGTCCTTGATTTATAAATAAAGATAACTAGAGGACCCCCAAAATATGCAATCTCTCCCTCATGCTCCTTCACATCTGTTCTGCAAATTTCTAATTTGAGTATCCGAAGGTCCTTACCGGAGCCAACCCTGGCTCGAGACTTATTTTGTAGATCAGACTATCGTGACTTTGCAATCATTGTCTAACTCTAGCCAACCTAATCCAAGCCGAAAATCTGCAGCAACAAATTGATGTTAGAGGAAGGGCCCAGGCCACATTCGGAAAGGAGTATGAGATTTGCAACTATGTCATCGTGCAGAACATCTTCATAGCATTCCAATGCCATGGCAGGCCGATTGACTGAAAATCTGACGGAGAACCATATCCTGACTCAACAGCCGGAGATACCTTCATAGCCATCCCAACCAATTGTGGGGATGAATCAGGATCAGTTCAACACATTGGTCGAGCAAGTACAAGCGCTAACCACAGTGGTCCACTCTAGGCAGTAACCAACCCTTGCACAAAAGGCACCCAAGCAACAACCATCTCAGCCTCTCCCATGAAGTCTGGAGTGGGAAAGACAGATCGGATTGAATCAACCTTAAAGTCCCGAATGGAGGAGACATTCTTCTACCTCTCACTTCGATAAGGAATCTACTTTGGGCCGATCTCCATCGTACCATACAGAAGTCTTCATGGCCTGCGATGATGATGTCGACTGAAGACTGTAAGAGATGCACCAATGAATTGAGGCCTTACAACATCAGGTCACAACCAAAATGGGTAGCCAACTTTCACATCGATCCATCCTTCAGCGATCGGATCATGCGGGAGCTGCTATGCCCCAACTTCAAGATGCTGCAGTTAGAGAACTAAGATGGATCGATCGATCTGATCGACCTTCATGGAGCAAGTGATGGGATTCTATGTCGAGTCTCTCCCTCGATTCTCAAAAAGACACCTCGAGATTGATATTTGGATTTAAAGTCAGGGTCAATCCACTCATTCGACCAGTTGAGTCAGTTGTTCGTCGCCTACTTCGTCAGCAGCAAGAGGTAGCACCGGAAGTCTGGCTCCCTAGTAGATATGAAGCAGAGGGAAGGAGAATCGCTCCATGCCTATAGATGTGAGCCACTTTAACATGGCCATCCTGGAAGTACGAAACTTGGACCAATCGATTGTAATGACTGTCCTAAAGGGTAGATTTCAGAAGAATGCTCTTTTCTTTTCTTGGAGAAGAAATATCCGAAGGACTTCACCGAGATGCTGCAGTGGGCTGAGCAATATGTCTGAGCTGAAGAAGCCTTCAACAAGCATAGGGCCTCGATCGATGCCATGATCAAAAAAAGAAGGAAGAACCAAAGCTCTCCCCGATCTGAGAAGATCCCCCAATGAGTCAGCCAAGGTCTAGGACTCCACCCTGATGTCACTAATCTAGAACTCTCCCTCAGAGCCAACAGCCTAGAAGCCCTAAAGAACAATGGAGCACATCACCAAGGAGGTGCATGTCACTGCTGAGGTTCATGAACTATACTCCTCTGAACACATCCCAAACTCAAGTGCTCATGAAAATCAGGGAACAACTTCCTAGGGCAGAGAGGATGCAGTCTCAACTAGAACATCGCAACCGGCATAGCTACTGCCTCTACCATCGAGACCATGGCCACAATATCGAGAAATGCATCTAACTTCAAGATGCAATTAAGGAGCTCATCCAAAGAGGTCGTATAGATCATTTTATCTGATGCATAAGGGGAGCGTGAGGATCCACCGAGGCCATCTCAGCTACCAAATCGCCTCAGGAGGAGCCCGAAAACTGACCTACAGCTGGGGTGATCAACACCATCACTAGGGGCGTGGTGGATCCAGACTTGAAGAATCGACAAAGAGGCAAAGGGCTAATGAAACAATCATCTTCTCTGAGAAAGATGTGAAAGGGGTCCAGTTTCCACATAATGATATGGTGGTTGTATCTTTAAATATTATAAAGTATGATGTATGTCATATCTTAGTTGATAATAAAAGTTCAATCAATATTTATTTATGATGCATTCTCCAAAAGAGATATTTCTTGAATCGGTTGGATAGGCTAGACTCCCTGCATGTAGGATTCATTGGGGACACCATACCCATCGAGGGGTCATTATGCTACCAGTCATAGCTGATCGGGAGCTACACCAATCCACTACCAAATTGACTGCTTGATGGTCAGAGCACCCTCAGCCTACAATGCCATCCTTGGACGGCTGGGGCTAAATGCCCTTCGAGCCGTGGTATCGACTTACTACCTATTGATAAAGTCTTGGCAGGGGTGGAGTTGGAGAAGTCCAAGGAGACTAAGCGCTAGCACGACACTGCTACACAATCATCCTCCAAGGAGCAAGATTATCCTATGCTATTCCTATTGAAGGATTAGACACCACGATGAACTGACTGAAGGTGGGAGAGCTAGTGGAGGACCTCGTCATAATTTTCTTGGATGACGGAAACAACGAGCACATGTTTCAGATCGGGTCGAGTCTAGATGAGGTAACTAGAAATCAACTCACTTTCATTTTGTAAAAAAATGCTGATGTCTTCCCTGGTCGCCCATTGATATGTCGAGCATCAAACCTGAAGTCATGATATATCAGTTGAATATGGATCCATCATATCGATCCATCAAGCAGAATAGTGAAGCTTTATCTCGGAGCGACAGAAAGCTATTACCGAAGAAGTAGACAAGCTAATCTATGTCGGCTTCATCAGAAAGGTGATTTATTCAGATTGGCTCCTATATGTGGTCCTCGTAAAGAAGACAAATGTAAAGTGATGGATCTACATAGACTTCACTAATTTGAACAAAGCTTATCTGAAGAATAGCTATCCCTTACTTTGGATCGATCAACTGATGAATGTCACGTCGCACCATGAGCTCCTCACCTTCATGGATGTCTTCTCCGATTACAATCAAATCGGATAGCATATGAAGATGAGAAGAAACTACTTTTGTTATCGATCGAGGTCTCTTCTATTACAGGATTACACCCTTCGGCTTGAAAAATATAGATGCAACCTACCAACGGCTAGTAAAAAAATTTTAAAGAATAGATCGATCAAAACATGGTGATATACATGGACGACATGCTGGTTAAAAGTCGGACCTCAACAAATCACACCCCTGATCTTAAGAAAATCTTTGCCACTCTCCGTAAATATCAGATGAAGTTAAATCCAATGAGGTAGGCCTTTGGGGTCACCTCGGAGAAATTCTTCGGCTTCATGATTTTATGTTGAAGCATCAAAGATAATCCTGAGAAGATCAGGGCCATGCAAGAAATGAATCCTCTGAAGACTATCAAGACGGTCCAGCATCTTGTGGGTAAGGTGGCCACCCTCAACCGGTTCATCTCTAGATTGGCTGAGCACTGCCTTCTCTTCTTCAAAATCCTAAAGCAACCAAAAGACTTTAGGTGGACCGAAGAAAGCCAATAGGCATTCGAAGAACTAAAGAAATGCCTCGGCTCTGCTCCACTTCTTAGCAAGCCAGGGCTAGATTAAGAGCTATATCTCTACATAGTTGTTTCACCAAATGCGATAAGCTCTTTGCTCATCCAGAAAGAAAATACGGTCCAAAGGTCGATCTACTACATCAGCAAAACTCTTCGTGACATGGAGACTAGATATTCGAGACTTGAGAAGCTGATTTATGCTCTTGTCATCTCTGCTTGAAAGCTTCGACCATATTTTTAAGCCCATACTATAGTGCTCCTAACTGATCAGCCCTCGAAGCCCATCTTACATTGGCTAGATACGTCAGATTGGTTGGTGAAATAGACAATCGAACTCACAAAATTTGATATAAAGTTCTGACCCCATCTTTCTATCAAGGCATAGGTATTAGCTGACTTTATCTTGGAATGTATAATTTCTGAGGAAAGTCCCAAGGAAGGCGGGCCATTGAAGGAAGATCCATCTGAAGAAGAATCCGAGGAACTATGAATCATGTATGCAGTGGGTCATCAAGCTCCATCGGATCAGGAGCATGCTTAATCCTCATCAGAGAAATCATTGTAGAGTACGCCTTACACTTTGAGTTTCCAACCATAAATAATGAAACAAAGTATGAAATCCTCATTATTGGGCTCAGGATAGCGAAGGAGTTGAGGGTGCGAGACCTGAAGGTCTGTAGTGACTTCCAACTAATGGTCAGTCAAGTTTGAGGAGACTATGAAGTTCGGCAGAAAAATATGAAGAAATACCTACTAAAGGTAAAGATCTAATCTCCACTTTCACTAGTTTTGATATTCAACAGGTACCGAGGTCTGAAACTCTGGAGCTAATCTATTATCCAAGTTAGTGACTTCAGCACCAGGAGACCTGCCCAAAGATTCTTCTTTGAAGTTGTGAAAAGATCCAACACCGAAGAGCCACTTTAGTATTGCAGGTAGATAGCGAGCTGAGCTAGATAGACCCACTAGTCCATTTCCTCAGAGATGGGATGCGGGTATCAGATTCGAAGGAAGTCAGAATCTCAAAAACCAGGCATCTCGCTATGTCCTTTATGAAGGTAGATTGTACAGAAGGTCCTTTCTTTACCGCTCCTTAAGTTTTTGCATCCCTCTAAGGCTAACTATGTCCTATGAGAAGTACATGAGGGGATATATGAAAATCATCTAAAGGGCAGGTCCTTAGTCTATAAAGTACTTCAACAAGGATTTTACTAGCTCACTATGCAGCAAGATACAGTTGACTTGACCAAGAAGTGCGATCAATGCCAGTAGAATGTAAACATTCAACGTCAATCTACTGCGCCACTGACCCCCATCGCTGCACCTAACCTTTACATAGTGGAGGATGGATATTCTCGGACCGTTTTCTCAAATATTGGGCTAGCAAAGTTTTACTCATCGTCATTGATTATTTCTCTAAGTGGGTGGAAGTTGAACCACTGACCCGCATCACCGAAGCAAAGATAAAAAATTTCATCTGTAAGTTCAACATATGTTGATTCGATCTTCCATGAGTGCTGATCACAGATAACAATTGCTAATTCATCAGCACCAGATTTGTCGAATTCTACCGCACTTGGGCATATCGCACCATCTCACTTCAATCGGCATCCTCAAGCCAATGGGAGGCCCAAGTAACTAATCGAACTTTTCTATAGGGCTTGAAAGTGCTCTGGACTTTCAAGCTTCATCATGTGCTCTGGACTTACTGAACCAATCAAAGGATACCCATCAGAGAAACCCCTTTCAGCCTCTTCTTCGGGACAAAAGTGGCCATCTCAGTGGAGATCGGGCTTCCTTCATTGCGAGTCAAGAACTATGGTGAACAAGCAACCTGACTTGCTCCGACCAAACTTGGTCCTACTCGACGAAGTCTAAGAGAAGGGCTCAATAAGAATGGCTGCCTATCAACATAGGGTTGCATGATGCTACAACTCCCATGTCAGTGATAAGATGTTCAGAGTTGACGACCTGGTACTATGCCGAGTCGAGGTGTCTTAGCCAAATGACACCAAATGAATGAAAAAAGCTATCCATTAATTCGGAAGGCTCTTATCAAGTGGATGAGTTCATCAGACCAGGAACCTACCGCTTGAAGCGACTAGATGGAACTCTGATACAGTGCCCCTTGAATTCAGAAAACCTAAGGATGTACTACTAATAGGTGTAAAAAAAATTACTTTCAATAAAGTTTTTTCTTCTAATTCATAAGTCTTGCAAAATATTAAGGGCCTCATACCTTACAACACCATCCAAGTCGACGAGAAGACCTCGACGATCAGGAAGCGAGGGCTAACCTAAGTCGATCCTCAATAAGACTTCATTTTCGAATAAAATAGCCAATGGTGCTTCTGTTCTGAACAAAATAGTTGATGGTGCTTCATTTTTGGATGAAATAACCGAACCTCAATGGCGCTTCATTGTTGAATGAAAATAGCCAATGGTACTTCATTTCTGAACAAAAATAGTCAATCTTCAATGGTGCTTCATTTTTGAACAAAAATAGCCGATCCTCTAAGGCGCTTCATTTTCAAACAAAATAACTGATCCTCCATAGCATGCCATTTCTGAGGCATCTCGTTCTATAGTGAGAATAGCTACAAGAATAAAAGACTTTAGCAACCAAGAAGTAAGACCTAACATAAGAGACCCTCAAGACTCTGTGATCCTAAACAAGAACGAGGTCTTCATTAACGCACCCCTAACGTTAATCTGATAACTACCTTAACATGATGGGGTCGTAAAATCAACCATAAATGCAGAAGGCAATTTAAAATTAGCTACAGAGGTGGAATACTTTGAAGTCAGAATAAATAGGAATATATAATAATATTTTATTAATTTCAAAAAGTCAGGATAACTAATTATAATATCTACAGACCAAATTGGCAAATAAAAGTACAAGTTGATAACCAACCCTAGGTCTCAAAAAGATCATCCCTGGTTTGAGAAGGCCCCTCATCACCTTCATCTGCTATGTCGACAACAATCATGGGAAGCTCTGAATCATCGGAGGGCATTATTTTAAGAAGATCAGTATCGATCTCTGAGAAAAGCTGCTTAGCCAAGACCTGTACTTTTTGAAGCCGACCTCATAAGCTGTTAGGGACACCTTCAGTACCCCATGAATGAGTTTGACCTGATTTGCGGTAGACTTTGCTTCGATCCACTTAACCTTGCCTTTGGCAACATTGGCTGTCAACTTGCTATCCGCCACTCTTAGTCGAAGCTCCATCATTGTCGACCTCTCTTGGTCAACCGAATATTTCAAGGTGGCAATTCTCTCTCAAGCTATGCAAAGCTCATTTTGGAGCTGAATAACCTTCTCAGTGGCACCTTGTCTTGCCTCTTCAATCGCCTTAGCTGAATCCACTAGGTATTCCAAGGCAGCAATCCTCTCCCAAGCCATGTGGAGCTCGTTGTGAGAATATGCGATCATCTTCGTGGTACCCCACTTCGCCTCCCTGGCGGCCTTGGATGATTTCATGCAAGCTTCGGCCAACCAATTTCCTCTCTGAGGCATATCCCTTGTCAGTTTGCTTAATATTCTCTCTCAGACACTTTACTTCTGCAAAGGCCTCGATGCAAGTTTTTCTCTTTCCAAAGCCCTTCATTCTACTCTAGAGGCCCTCTTCTTAGCCTTGTGATCCTCTTTTTCGAGAGCCTTAATCCAAGCATTAATGGGTAAAGTGATGACTCTTAGTAAGGGTTCAGCATGGTGACAAGCAATTGTGCATCCATAAAATCTACACTGGCTGGCTGCATAAAGATAAAATTGAGAGCATGACAAAAATCAGAAGAGAATTTCAGAAGTAAGAAACTCTTTCATTGAGTAAAACTTCTATTTTCACATGACAAATTAAGCAAGAAAAAAAGGTGGAGCCTTCAACAACCTTGGGCTATGGAATTTCTATGGAGCTTATGAGGACTTCCGTCGAAAGTCCAGAGGCTTTTTCAGCAGTCGTGAGCTTTGGCTGAGGTGGCACTTCAACAACCACAGGTCTTGTTTGAGGCCTGGCTTCGTCGGTGGCCATAGGCTTCGGCTCAGGCTATCCCTCGACTGCTAGCTCAATCGAAGGCTGGTCTTCACCCAACTTGTCTTCATCTAAGAAGGAGAAGTCCAACTCAGGAGGTATTTGGCTATTTTCTAACGTAACATATCTTGCTCGACGAAGAAGGCCACTTCGACGAACTTGATCTTCTCAACAGTGAACTCTTGAGAAGCACGGAACGCCTTAACTGCCAGATAATCGGCCTCAATGATCTGACTTTTCATCTTCTTCTTGGCCTCAACAACTTTCTCCTAGGCCGCCTGATGCTTCTGCTTCTCCAGTGCAAGATCAGCTTCGACTATTTTTTGTGCAGCCTCTATCTTCTTTTGCATAGCCTCCACCATCACCTATGTTGCCTCAGCTGTCGTCGGGTTGCCTTAGCTTTTCTAGCACCTCTTTAAGGCACTTTGCCTTAACTTCAGCCTTATTAGCCTTGGTTCGGAGGATGTCAGCCTTGGTACGAGCATCAGCGACCTCTAACCATGCCACCTTTATGGAGTTGATAAAAATGGCGACGTAATGATCAAGCTGTGAAAGCGAGCAAGTCAGTTATTGAAAATATGTAGAAGGAAAAGTAGGATCAAAGAAACTTACTCGGATAATGGAATCAATGGCATCTCTTTACTAGATGCATAAACTTGGAAGAAGCACACCCCGAAGCAAATCGTGGGCCATCCGATGATCGTCTAGGGTGGAACTCGATCGTAGGTCCTTGTTCTCCGAAAGATTGAGGGAGCAACTAATGCTAAACCAACTTTCTCGACTTGAGAAGATGGTGGAACAGAGGTCTAGGGGGTAGGGGATGAAGCCAGGGGGGCGAGTGAGCCTCCGGCACTCAAGTTTGAGCCGAAGAAGCCAATACCACCCCGACCAAGCCAGAGCGGCCTCCCTTGATAGGCTGCTTCACCTGGATAGTAGTGACTTGGCATTGTTTCTTCTGATTGATCGCATCAGAGGTCGAGGTCGAGGTTGAGGTCTTCCTCTTCTTCAGATTCAATTTTTTCAACTCCTCTAACTCCTCAGACCTCATTTCTGCATCGAATCAAAGTGACATTTAAAAAACAAGAGGGAGAGGGACAAGCAGGTCGATCAAACCGACACTCACCTTGGGAGTCAGCTGGGCCGAGGCTGACATTGTAAATGGTCTGCTCCAATAGCAACTATGACAGTGGCGGAACCTTACACCTGTGCAAGGTATTAAATTGCTTAGTGTTTGTATCTCCCAATGTAGGAGTCCTGAGGGCAGACTCTCTAAGTCGGCCTCAGCGAGCAAGTTCCTAGTCCTTGACAAAAGAAGAAGAAATATAAAAAAAGCACTCCTTCCAACCATGAATGGAAGAAAGAGCACCTTGGATCAAAGTAGAAACTCCCTTCTAGAGAGAAACATACCATCAGTCATTGGCATAAGGATATATCTTGAAGGTAATAAAGGCTCGAAAAAGGTTGAATTGCAGCCAAAAAGCATGTGATGAATAACCGAAGATGAAGCACTAAGAGTTTGGAGCAACTGAACTCGAGGCCGTGTCAAAAAACTGAAGGAGCTCAACAATGAAAAGATGAAGAGGAAGCCTAAGTCTAGCCTTGAATGACTCCTCATATAGAGCGAGCCGATTAGGAGGGTTACAAACTTGACTACCCGAGTTTGAGAGTTTCAACTCAAATTCAAATGGAATCCCATTTTGGGCCCAAAGCAAACTTAAGTCATCGAAATCCAATACCGACTGGTACAGTCCGAGCATGAAAGACTCCTTAGTCCCATGCCTCTCATCCAGCTTCCTAGGGTTGCCCCCTGAAGAAGATGGATCGGAGAACCAGCCCCCCGTTGCATTCCCCAATCTACCCATCCTAAGACTAGAAGAAGAAGAATCAAAGAAAGAAGGTAGAAACCAGGAAAACCAATGATCGAATGCACAAAACAGAAGCAAGAACCGATTAAAAGAAGGCTGGGGGACAGGCTTGAGAGACGAACCTGTTCAGCCGAAAGTTGCTCAATCGATGGAACAGCCAGAGGTTGTGTCACCCCCCCGACCAAGATTGTGAATCGAGGGTCATGGCAACCGCCGCATACTCATAGAAAACTCTTCCCATAAGCATGCAAGGCATCTTATCATGCTATCTTAAAAATACAGCGG
>KE505144.1:456804-466829 GCA_000441515.1 Elaeis oleifera
ATCTTCTATTTTACTAAATTTACAGATATTGAGGAATCAAGATGATACAAAATATGAATGGAAGAGTGATCAGAAGCAGAATTCCTATACTTTTATTTTAGGCTGAAAGTCTTATTGAATTTGATGTAAGGCCTATGAATCATGTTTGAATTTATTGAGATATTAAAGAAGAAATTTAGTCTGTTATGTTTTGGATTTAAATTATTGACTAATTATTCCGCTGTTGTTTTAAGATAGCATGATACGATGCCTTGCATGCTTATGGGAAGAGTTTTCTATGAGTATGCGGCGGTTGCCATGACCTTCGATTCACAATCTCGGGTCGGCCGGCCTCCACAAACTCCCATTGGTGAAGAGCCGGTTAAAGTCCTCTTAGGTCCCAAACCTCATCTCCATCTAGGATGGAGCCAAGGGTCTTTCTACCTCCCCTTTTCCTCCACCTCTCAATCCTTCTCCTTCCTTCCTAATCCCTTTTCTCCTCGGAGATGCAAAGTCTAGCGCATATATATCCCTTCTCTCCTCCATTTCTGCCATTTTCCTTCTTTCATCTTCACAGAAGATCTCACTTCATATGACATTGCCAATCCCGATAGGATGTACGATGTGTTGGTGCAATCCTTCCATTCTCCAGACCCTGCTCCTGATCTTAAAGTCTTGGATCCAGCCACCAATCTGCTGCTTGGCAGAAACGCATCCATGGATCAAAATGTTTCCATAGCCATTGCCGGAGCACCCCACCAGTGGGAGTGGCTCGACGCAAATCAACATTGCAACAGGAGCAGCAAGTTATTTGGGAGGAAATATGTCTAGCAAAAGGCTTCGAGACCAGAGATGAACAAGAAACCCCTTCTCCAGCATTTTGCTATCATTGATCCTGTAAGAAATTTATTACTTCTCTCGGCATTAGAACAGCCTTTTAACTTTTGCTTCTAGCTTCTTCTAATTTTTTTTTTTTTAATGGATTCTAACAATATAGACAAGGTATCGAATGGGATGTCTATTTTAATAACATACTTCACAGATTGGTATAAGAAGGAAATGATGGAGATTGTGGATCCAATGCTCTCCATGGCATAGTCTGAATGCGAGTCGTATATTTAGTATGGGAATGTGTTTTGTCGTGTGTTTTTATGGACTGCATGCATGGATTTAACGTCAGATCATATACATGCTTGTGGTCATGTTGCTGCGTATATGGCATTTAGAATTTATTAAGATTGATGGCTCAAATGCTCATTTCCAGGATGGTTAAATATCAACTCAAAATTTGTTGGTTTTTTTTCCTCCTCTTTCTACTGGGAAGTGACTCTTTGAGATTATCTTTTAAGCTCCAGCTAGTTGCCAAACAACTCTGTTTGCATGGAAGGGGTCTTTAATTAGTTGTTGACTGAAAAGATTTCAAGGAACTGATTGAACATGTTACTATGCATGGGCTAGCAAATAAAGGCATTTGTCCATAGTAGGAAATCTCATTTTTGGGTCTTAGTATTATGGATCATTGACGGCAGATATGTGCGAAATTTTCAAAGCATGTCTTTGTTCTCTAGGTGCCCGAGAATTGACTTGAGTTTAGGTTTGCACTTCATATTACACTAGCATGGGACCCATGCTTTACAGTGGACTTGTGTAGGACACAGGTAAAAAATTATGTTTATAATAATCAAAAAGATATCATATATAATTTATATTTGTTGATTTCTCATAAATATAATATTATGAATATATTAATATTAAATATTATTAACATTCTAAAATATTATTAATAAAATATCATGATGTTTATCAAAATTTATTATTTTAAAACTAGTATTAGTATTATTAATATTATTGATCTTACTATTTTGACTAAAGTAGTATTATTAGTTTCAATTAATAAACAGCTGCACTAAATCATTTAAAGGGAGCAAATAACTTATTTATTTATTTTTAGTTTAAGTCTTTTCAGGTATGGAAAAGGGTCTTTTTTCTTTAAAGGGAGGGTTTTCAAAAGGATGAGTTTTTTATTCTTTTCTTGCTCTCCTTGCCATCCTTTTTCTTCTTCAACATTTCTTCTCCTTTTTTTTGATAAAATTCTACGAACTACCATAATGCAAAAAAAATAATATAATAAAACTAAAAAAAATTATTGTACTTCAATGGCCTCCAATAAAAAGAAGTATTGAATTTTTTATATATTAGCAAAATGTTACAATATTCTATTAGTTGGATAGTACAGATAATGCAGTAAGTTGAAAGGACCAAAACAAATAAAATGCACTTTCCCATGGTAAAGAGAATGGCACGAAATATTGTCAAGCAAATGATGACCTCTTACAGATGCTCTTATATATAAACATCCAGCAAAAAGAGTATAGGTTAAACAACCCTAAATCATGTTTTCGCCAATCGATGATTCCGAATCCAATCAAATCATATTTCTGTATTTTTCGATTTCTTTCTCCAATTCATTGAAATGGTCCATCAACCTTTTGTATCTATCTATCGATAAATGACGCTCCAACTATAGCTGCCTATGCTTATGTTCAAGATCTTCATGAGCATTGCTAATTCTTTCATACATATATTTATAATATTTTTTATCTTCAGAATTGTGATCTTTTATTTCAAATTTGAATTTTTTCTGATACTTGTTTATCATAGATTTTGCAATACTTTCATTAGAGTCGCTCCGACTCCCCATCATACGCCTTCAGATCTTAAGAACTTCAGATGAGTCAACTCCTTGCTCTACCATAATTTCTATATAGGACTTCAACTAGTCATATTCTGGGACCTCAACTCCATACATTGGTTTTGGAAATCTTAATTTATCAAATTATCTCCTCCAAGATCATTTTTGGTGATATTTCAGTAATTTCATTTTTGTAAATACAATTAATCACAAAATTAGATATCTAATAAAAAATATATTAAAGCATAATATATAATTTTTATTCAAATTTATAGCAAAAATAAATTTACTATGACATAAATTAAGTAATACAAAATGCAGTAAAAATATAATAATATCTCATAGATTGAATGTTGTAATAATATGATGTAATATCTTACAATTTAGATATCCAAAAAATTCAAAATTTTAAATTACAAGAGATTTAGATAATGATTAATAAAAGAATTTCTCAATTTAGATAATCTACTATGTATTTTGATATGCTAACTCTATAAGAAAATATACTATTAGCGCTGGCTAAATAGCCGTCGCTAATCAGGTCATTTACTGACAACTAATTACGATGAAAATTTTTTCATCGTAATAAGTTAAATAATTATTAGTAACGAAAGTTTTATGATTAGCGATGAAAAAGTCATCGCTAATAGTTAATTATTATTAGCGACGATATTAGACATAAATTTAATCGTTACTTCTAATTAACCCTTATTAGTGATGGCATTAGCGACTAAAATTTACCGTTGCTAATAATTAAACCCTATTACCCCTTGGGTCCCCGACGGGCTCACAAAAATCCTCCCATTCTCCCACCACCTCCCTTTCTTCGATCACCATTCTCTCCCATCATGCCGTCTGAGCCTCCGATCTCCTCCTCTTGCCTCACACCTCCATCCCCACCTCGGATCTGGCATCTTCGCATCGGATCGAAGCTTCTCAAGCCCTGCCCCTTTCTTCCCCGACATTGCCAATCGTGTCTTGATGCCAGCATCCTATCGTCCGGCCTCCCCTTGTCTTTCCGACCTCCCTTTTTGCTTCCCCACTGCCGTGCCCCATCGGATCAGGTTGCCCCTTGTCGGATCTGGCCTCCCCTCTTCTTCCCATGCCCATCATTGTGCCGCACCGTCAGACTGTCGCCCCCACCTCCCCCTTTGGATGCCTAGCCACTGGAGCACCACGCCACCGACCTATCGGGTGTTTTTAGCGACAACTCACCGTCGCCACAGCTCGTTCCCATCTTTTAAATTTTTAATATTTAAAATTATATTTATCTGATTAATTTAAATTAATAATATTTAAATTTATATATTATTAATTTAAATATTAATAATATTTAAATTAATAATATTATTAATTTATATTATAATATTAATAATAATATTAATAATATTATTTAAATTAATATTAGTCTCAAAAGATGGAACTATTTTGGAAAGCTCTCCGATGAGAGTAGCCCTATTGTCTTTGACGGTAGGGGTTCGAGACTAGACCACCATCAGATCGATTCTGATCTGCTCATCTACTTCGGCGGTGGCTAGAATAGCTCAACATGGACTCTAGACCCTAGGCCCAAGCTGAAGTCTGAAAAAAATTTTTAGACCGGACTTAAGGAGAGGTGTGGCCTGACTCATCCAAGGTCGGTTTTGCTCTATTTATAATCCCACTCGGTACTTTAAAACCTCCAAGATGGGATTTATCTGGATGCCATACTAGTGTGCTCACACAGTCTGGTCGTCTGGCATGCTCCAAGTCCGCATGCATGGGACGTGCATTCCGACCGTCCCATTTACAATAATATTCTTTACTCAGAAACTCAATATTTAAAATTTAAAATATTATATTGTATATAACGATAGATCCATCTTTTGATTAATGTACATATTCTATGGTATTTGTATATTTATATATTTTTATATGAATCGAAGAATTATGTATATTGATCAATTGACTGTCCAGTTTGAAAATTATAATTAATTCTATAGATAATTACAGTAATCAAACGATATGTTGAGAGTTCGAAAAAAATTTAGATAATATTTTTTTTAGTTCTCCTTACACATCTTCAATTATATGGGGAGAACTAAGAAAAATACTGTCGAAATTTTTTTCGATCCCTATTACGTATCGTTTGATTACTGTAATTGACCTATAGAATTAATACAATTTCTGAATGGGATAGGATCTTCTATACTTATTAGTTGATGATAGGATGCATTTATTATGTAAGTCATTTTAAATGATAAAATATTTGGTAAGCATTTTGTCTTATATTTGTATATGCAGAATCCTTAGATAGTGTGCCATGGACCGTAGTTGGATGGACCGTCGAGTAGTTGATGGGGTGATTTCTGTTGAATCTAAGGAGGATGTCAAATACTTTTGTAATTATACTTTTGGGAATGCGGCACTATTAGTTCAAGGACGGTCTTGTTGTCTTTGTAAGAGATGTGTCAATAGAGAAATACTTGATAGGAATACAATAATTGTCCATTTATATAAGAGTAAATTTATGTCAAACTTCAAGCATTGGTACCTGCATGAGAAGACGTGGGAGATAATTGCAAGGGTTAGAAGTCATTAATAGGATATGCATATAGATAGAATGGTAGACATGGTTATAGATGCGATTGGTTCTGAATTTGACTGGGATATAGAGGATGATCCTGAAGCTGGTAGTGATGATTTCTATCATATACTGAAAGATACTGATGAACCACTATGGTCAGGATGTGAAACACATACTATATTATCAGCTGTGTCAGAATTGTTGAATATGAAGGTCGAGTTTAATATGATGGTTAATTATTATGATGAGATGGCAGTAATAATAAAGAAGATGCTATCGAAGGATGAGAAGCTTATTAGAAGCTTCTATGCTTCAAACAAAATGATGAAAGGGTTAAGTATGGAATACGAGAAGATAGATGCATACCGTAATGATTGCATACTTTTCTACAAGGAGGACCAACTGAAGAGTACATGTGACATATGCAGTGAAAGCCGATTTAAGTCAAGGCAAGAGGGTAGAAATCAGAAAGACATATTATATAAGGTTCTTCCATATCTTCTTCTCACTCTTAGGCTTCGGAGGCTCTACTTGTCCCAGAGTACCATCGAGCAAATGAGATGGCACAAAAAAAGATTCGCAAGCATATTGATATGATGAGTCATCCATCGGACAGTGAGATATGAAAGAAATTTGATGCCTACCACTCTTTATTTGCTCATAAATCATGCAATGTTTGATTGGATTTGTCTACAAATTGATTTACACCATTTAGTCATACAGCGATCCCTTATTCATGTTGGCCAGTCTTTATTACTCCATACAATCTACTGCCTAGGATGTGTATAAAAGAACATAACATTTTTTTTATATTAGTTATTTCGGGACCACGGCACCCTAGTAGAAGCATTGATGTATATCTAAAACCTCTTGTTGATGAGCTGAAATTCTTATGGTCCGATGGCATACGTATATTTGATATATCGAAGAAGCAGAATTTTATAATGAAGGCTACATTAATGTGGATTATTAGTGATTTTTTTGCTTATGGAATGCTGTCAGGATAGAGCACTCATGGAAAGCTAGCATGTCCCTATTGTATGGAGAATACAAAATCAATTCAACTTGAGCATGGTTATAAATCCTGCTAGTTCGATTATCATTATCAATTTCTCCTCGAGCATCATCCTTTTCGAAAGTAGCGAGACACCTTCAAGAAGAATAACATAGAGAAGGACCGTGCACCCTCGTATCTCAGTGGTATGGAAGTGTTTCAGAGGGTATCCCAAATAGATAAAGTCTAGTTTGGCATACTATTTGACAAGCAAAAATCTCGGAGGTTCGGTATAACTCATAACAAGGTGAAGCGCAACATCTTCTGAAAATTACCGTATTGATTGACCAATTCGATCCATTATAATCTTGATGACATACACATTAAGAAGAATATATTCGATAATATTTTTTACACTGTTATGGATGTCAAGGGTAAGACGAAGGACAATCCCAAGGTTCGACCAGATATAAAGAACATATGCAAGCATCCTCTATTAGAACTGGTTGAGGTATCACTTGAGAAATTTCTGAAGTCGAAAGCAACTTACACTTTAACAAGAGAGTAGTCGAAAGATGTATGTGAATGGTATAAAAATCTTAAATTTTCAGATGGTTATGCAAGTAATCTAGCTCGGTGCATCAATATCGAAGATTGTAAGTTCTATGGGTGAAAGAGCCATGATTGTCAGGTCTTCATGCAATGATTACTCCCATTGGCTTGACATGATCTTCTTCCCAACTCCATGGAGTTCTTTGACTGAGCTTAGTCTTTTCTTCAAAGATATTTATGCTACCGAACTATCCGCTGACCACATCTTTAATCTTGAGACTTGCAGTGTAGAGACTATATACAAGTTGAAGAAGATATTTTCTTCTAATTTCTTCAACTCCATGGAGCATCTCATGATTTATTTGGCATATAAAGCTAGGATGAGGGGACTAGTGCAATACAGGTAGATATATCTATTTGAAAGATACATACACAGTCTCAAGAAGAAAGTGAAAAATAAGGTCAGCGTCGAAGATTTTGTTGAAAATTGTCCTAAAGCCAGTTAGCTTATTGTAAATAATTAAATTTATATATAGATTATTGATCAATGAATAAAATAATTTTGGCTTTTTCATCATAAAGTATACATCTTCATTATTAGAACTCTTATATTATGATGAAGTCCTTAGAACTATATTATGATCGATAAAAGAGGATTTATCGAATAGTTCTTAAACATGTTCGCGATTAAATGATATGTCATTAATAGGATGATGATGTTTATCGAATGTAAATCATTGTATACCATATAGGTTAGTTGTCTTTATAAACAAAGAGTGTAAAGATACTGATATGACATACAGATGAGATGTAGGAGTACATCATCATTGAACAAGTGACTCACCTGCTGAGTGCTCTATTATTAAGAGAAGCTCACGAAATATATGGACATAAATATCCTTTAGATCTGAGATCACCATAGTGACTTGCAAGCAACTCACTGTGCTTTAGTGTCAGACTACTTGCATTTCTAATGCAGTGACGGAAGGCTACTGAGTATAATAAAGTACTTACGAAGTCTGTGTGTGGATCAAGATAGGATTGATCTTTTCGAATTATAGGAGTTAATGCATCACTGTATTTAATTTAATAAAATTTTGATCAGAATAATCCATGTGATAGATTTAAAAGATTGAAATACAATGTGGATGACTGTTTCAGGATTGATAGTTAAATCCTAGGTCATCTTGAGCATTAGGGTCAAAGGGATAAATTATGCGGTAACCATATGTCGAGATTCTTGATTATTACTTTACAAATATTCGATCTATTTAGATATCAAGTATCATTATTAGATGGTCACTTTGATTAGTATAGGAAGGAGTTTAATTCTATGCTACTTAGTGTTCGAACCTATGGAGTCGCGCACAAAATAAATAATATAGAAAGAATTGATCGAATATTTATATATTCTATTTAAAAATGTAAGATTTGATTGAATATATAGATTAACTTAATTAAGAATTAAGTTATAGGTCATACAGAATTAAACACTGACTATGTTCAGCTAGCACTGTGTATGAGGTGCAGGTTTGATTGTAGAGATGAATTAAATTAAATCAATGATTCAAGTAATTATGAGAAATTTGATTTGAGTCTTAATTATTTTAGATCAGATCTAATTTAGTAGACTTAATTTTATTAAGATTTGGTTGGATTAATTTATTAAGTTGGACTTGGATAAGAATTCTAATTGGATTAGGACTAGTAGCTTTTTGAAATTAGTTCGAATCAGATTCAAATTGGATTCAAATTGATCCAAATTTGAACTAAATCTGATTTGATCCACTTAGCTACATGTCCTAGCTATTCTGTCATCATGTAGGCTGATCAAGATAGTTTGGAAGGGGCTGGAATAGCCCCTATCTTTGGAAGTACGGCATTATGAAGGAAGGTGCAAGTTGGCGTCTCTCCTACTTGGATTAGGATTTTTTATGCTTTAGGGAGTTTGGATTTGATTTAAACATGAAGAGTCCTATTCCTAGCACCTAAAGGAGTTTGATTTGATCTAGAACCTCTTGCCTATATAAAGAGGCGTGTGGAGAAGAGAAACAAAAAAATCAATCCTTGGTCTAGGCATGGAGAATCCTTTTGGTGTGGGCGTCCCTCTCTCTTGGGCGTCACCTCTCCCTCGGCTTCTCTCTCCTCTTGGGCATCCTCCCTCCCCTTGGCATGGTGGCATGTGGGCTGCTCCAAGGCCTTGAAATTAGATTTCAAGGCTTCATCTCCTTCCTCTCCGAAGAAGACGTTCATCCCTCTCTTCTATAGAGTTTGGCGTGCATGTGAAGTAGAGGATCCACGTATCCAGATCTCACAAAGCAAATTGATAGAGAAGCTTCTTCAATCTTGATCTTTTTTTACTGTGAATTAAGGTGAGAATTCAGAAATATTAAATTTAATTACTCATCTATTCTTTTCTCTTGGCATCCGATGCGATTGAATGAATTTTTTTTTCAATTGATATTAGAGCCAGCCCTATATGTCATGATCGCATAGTCAAATTTCAAAATTTTTTTGATTTTTTTTTGATTTAATTTTGAATCAAAATTTTTGATGCGATTAAATCTTGGTCTTTTATGATATCTCTTATATAGTTTTATTTGATTTTGACTAGAGTATCGAATCAAAATCAGCTTATGAATCCGGACTACTGAAAATCTATTTTAGCAGAAATTTTTTGTAAAGATTTTTTGCTGATTTAATATCTGATTATGCATGGATTTAAATCTATTTTGATAGATTTTTTATAATATAATTTAATTAAAAAATTGATGTTTGAATCAGGCTTAGATCTGAATTTGTTTGACTAAGTTTCAGATTTGATTTCAGCATAATATCGACACATGTTTGATCACATCTCTAACCAAAATTTTTCTATATAATATACATATGTTTGGAATAATTTTATATTATTTATATCTAAATTAATAATTTTATATACTGTATAAAAGTAGGTTCAGATCTAAAATAAACTTATGCATTGATCTAATATGATTAGATGCACATCATATTTGTATGATCATATGCATGCATGGATTGTATGATAATTTACATATTCATGTAATTAGTTTTAAAATTAGATTTTAGATCTTAGTAGTCCAATACTTGAATTGAGAAGATCACCAAGCCGTCTGGTCATAAGAATAAGTAGGGTTTAAGATCCTCTCTTTCTATTCGATTGGATGCTCTTATAACGTGTAAGGATGTCATTGTGATCAAGTCTCATGATGAAGAATAACAAA
>KE505144.1:466849-488587 GCA_000441515.1 Elaeis oleifera
AAGGATGTCATTGTGATCAAGTCTCATGATGAAGAATAACAAAAAAAAATTAAAATTATTTTAATCATAAATATATTTAGATTAAATCTAAAATAATTTATGATTAATTATAATTTTAGCAAAATAAATTCAGATATAAGAATTAAATTTTATAATCTGAATTGTATGTTACATATGATGTAAAAATCTGAATTTTCTATGATACATATGATGTATCCATGAAATTGATACATATTTAATTGTTAAACATAGATTTAAAAATTAGATTTTGATTTGAAATATATGATATGCTTCACTTAAAATCTTAGTAGAATAGTTTTGCAAATTAAAACACACATTTCATATATTTAATTTGAAATTATGTTTTAAAAAGATCTAGATTTAAGAATTAAAGATCTTATGTTACCTCATAAATTGATAGGTAATGGGTTAGCATGAATCAGATTATCTAACTGGATTAGACCTAAGGTCAGAATAAATATGAATTAAATAAAAAAATAATTAAATCTAATTAAAAGTTGAATTAGATTAGGTCAGAATTTTTTTAGATCAATCTCAATAGTTGTAGCTTGATCAAGTATATATTTTTTGACCATACCAATTGGATCATGATCGTGGCTCAATGGTTTAGCCTAAGTCCTTTGACTGACTGAATTGAAACTAATCAACTAATTGATGTTTAAGATAAGTTTGGCAATATTGCATGGCAATTTGATCGATAATTTTAATTGACTGTCCTCTCATCTAGCCATTTCGATGGTGTCTAAGACAAACCGAGGCAGACCTCCCATCAATCTTACTTACCTGATCAATTCGGTAGATCATATTTTGATTAGGTCACTGATTGATTCGAGTTAATCCATGCCATTAAGATAAATCAGTGTGACTGATTTAGGTGTCACTAGACCAGCTTGTATCAAGTTTTCTTCATGACTTAGTGAAGTCAGTGGGAGGACTTATGACTCGCAGGTCAATGTCTTCTCTTATTCTCAAATCATGAAATCAAATCTTCTAAATTATTAGGTCCTTAAAATAATACAGTTATGGGCTAACTAGTTCATAACCTCCCATTAAGATGCATGATAATGCATCAAGTATTCTAAATAGGTATTGGAGGTGCTACACGTCTGGTATCTATTAGATATTGAAATTGTTATTCATTATATAACCACCTTGTTGTGCCCTTCAGATCAATGGTCAGGTTGGTCGAGTCACACTTGGATCTGGACATTTATTGTTGGATGCACTTGATATAGTCATGTTAATGGTTGGACCTAACCAGAATTTTAGTGAAGGCACCACACACCTACTGAAGAGATGCTTGAGATAAAATCTAATTGCTAAAAATTATTTAGTGAAACAATTGGTTAAGAACCTGCCTATGGATGCACTAAAGTTGGTCGAGCCACATTTTGATCTGAATGCAGTCTGTGTAGATTCTAGTACCCACTAAGAGATTAATGTAATTTTTCAAATTGGAGGTAGAGGCTACCAATTCGTATAAAATAGTGAAAGGACCTTTAGACTAAAGTTCACATCTTTAGGATTAAATAATTCATATACTAATAGATTTTGGTTTTTTTTACTTATGGCGAACACATTATCACTTCGATCGCTGTTGGACAGTGACAAGCTTATCGGATCAAATTTTGATAACTAGTATTAAAAGCTAAAGATCGTTCTAAAGTATGAAAGGATCCTATACGTGCTTACGGATCCCACATCCGAAGAACCTGCTGCCAATGTACTCCGTGCTGTGAGAGACACTTATATGAAGTGGCTCAATGACCGCACTACAGTGCGTTGCATCATGAAGACAGTCATGAATGACGAATTTAGTCGTAAGTTTGAAGATGCATAATCCGAGGAGATGATTCAATTATTGAATGAGTCCTTCGGCACCTCTGAGGATGCTGAGAGACATAAGATCTCTTGTGCTGTGTTCAATGCCCGTATGTAAAAAGAGATGTTGGTCACCAATCATATATTGTACATGATTGAGTAGATTGAATGTTTGAGCAAACTTGACTTTCTGTTGTATGAATAGTTGGGCAAGGATGCTATCCTAAACTTGCTACTGAAGTCCTACCTATCCTTCTCGAGTTATTATGGAATGACTAAGCCTATAGTGAACTACCATGATTTTTTAGGATTGCTGTAGACATTCAAGAAGGACCATCAGCTCTAAAAGGAGCCGATGCATATTATGGGAGAATCATCTGCAGGTCGTCATTCCTCCAAGAGAGGAAAGAAGAAGAAGGTGCAAAAGATTTGTGCCGCCAATCCAAAGCCGAAGCAGGGTAAGAAGTCGAAGGTCGATAAGAGTCAGACAAGATACTTCGTCTGTAAGAAGCTGGATCACTGGAAGAGAAACTGTCTTGCATATATAGCTTTTTTTGACCCAAATAGGCCAAAGAATAAAAAAATAAGCAATCTGTTACTTCACAAGATACTTATATGATAACTCCTTGTAATTTCTTTGTTTATGATACTACTATCTAGATATTGGATACCGAAAGTTTAATTAATATTTATAATTCATTGCACGGACTACAGATCAGTAGGAAGTTTAGAGAAGACGAGCGATTTCTGAACATTGGAGATAGAAGTCTTATTCCAGTTTTGATCTTAGGAATTATTTTTTAGCTTATTTTCGAGTCTCGTAGTGTTATGTTAGATGAGTGTTATTATTGTCCTTCGTTTATGATGAATGTCATCTCTGTAGATTTTTTGGCCAAACTCGATTTAAATTTTAATAAAGAATAATTTTTGTGATATCATTATGAATGATACTAAAATTACATGAGGATAATTGAAACATAGCATATACTTATTATCACAGCCTATTGATGTAATATATATATCAAACAAATATCTTAGGATAGATAATGTCAGTGATTCCTATCTTTGATATTGTAGGCTGGATCATGTGAACAAGAATAGGATAGACAAATTAATCAAAGAGGGTGTTCTTGAAATTAATGATGGTGAATTATTACGGATCTATGAATCCTGTCTCCTTGGTAAGATGATCAAGTCACCTTTTAAAGAAAAGGTAAGTGAGCCAGTAATGTTCTAGATCTAGTACATAATGATGTATGTGGACCTACGAACATAGGTGCTGGAGGAGGATATTATTACTTCATTATATTTACTGACGATCTATCGAGGTATGGGTACGTCTACATTATAAAGTCTAAATTCGAATCATTTGAAATGTTCAAATGATTCTGTAGTGAAGTAGAAAAATAGACTGAGAAGAGTATTAAAACTCTTCGGTCAGACCAAGAAGGTGAATACCTCATCAGTAATTTTCTGACATATCTAAAAGAGAATGGAATTCTCTCACAATAGACCTCTCATGAAACACCACAACATAATGGGGCGTCAGAAAGGAGGAATCGAATACTGTTAGATATGGTTCGGTCTATGATGAATTTTACGACTCTGTCAATTTTTTTGGAGATTTGCTTTTGAAACTGCCTACTACATACTTAATAAGGTCCCAAGCAAGCCTGTAAATAAAATACCATATAAGATATGGTTAGAACATAAGCCAGTGCTCTTACACCTTAGGATTTAGAGATGTCTGATTTATGTAAAGCGTTTAAAGACAGATAAGCTTGGATCTAGATCCGATAAATATTTGTTCATAAGATATCCAAAGAAATTAAAGGATACTACTTCTACCTCACTGAAGAATAAAAGATATTTTTCAGCAATAGGACAATATTTTAGAAAAGAAGTTTCTTGGGGAAGGAACTAATGCCACTAAAATCGAACTTAGTGAAGTTCGTGAGGTAGAAATATCGGTGCATACAAAATCAGATTTGATTAGAAAATCAAATCTAAAGCCTGTAGGAGCATCATTAAGGAGATCCGATAGAGTACTATATCAATCGGATAGATACTATAATTTTGGATCCGAGATGGTGATCATGTCGAACTAGATGAGAATGATGAGGATCCGATCAGCTACATGGGTGCTATGCAAAGGTCCGACTCTCAAAAATAGCTTGATGTCATGAAATTCGAAATAGAGTCCATGAAGATTAATGATGTATGGACACTGGTTGATCCACCGAAGGGATTAAACTCATGGGGTGTAAATAGATTTTCAAAATAAAGAAGAATGGACGGAAAGATAGAGATCTATAAAATCCATCTAGTTACCAAGAGATACCGTTAGTATTATGATATTGACTACGACAAGACGTTCTCTTCTGTAGTAATACTCAAATCCATCCAGATCATGCTTGCGATAGTGGCACACTTGAAGTTTGAAATCTGACAAATGGATGTCAAAACTGCCTTCCTAAATAGGGAGTTGGAAGAAGAGGTGTATATGATACAGCCTGAAGGGTTCACATCATCAAAGAAATCTAAAGTATGCAAGCTAAATAGGTCCATCTATGGACTGAAGTAAGCATCTAGGAGTTGGAACATATGTTTTGATAAGACGATCAAAACGTATGGCTTCGTTAGGAATGAAAAAAAATCTTGCATCTACAAGTGGGCTAATGATTCTATAGTTATCTTTTATACTGTATGCATATAACATATTGTTAATAGAAAATGACATCTCAACTTTGCAAAGTGTAAAGCTATGACTATCATCGTAATTTTCATGAAGGATTTGGAAGAAGCATCCTACATTCTAGGGATGAAGATCTATGAAGATAGATCTAGAAGGTTGCTTAGGTTGTTCTAATCTACGTATATAGATATCATGTTGAAATGGTTCAGCATGAAGAAATTCAAAAAAGATTATCTATCGATAGGCCAAAAATTTTTTTCTCCAAGAAGGATTGTCCAACAACCCCTTAGGAGAGAAAGCATATGAGTAGAATCCCATATGCCTCGACAGTGGGATCTATCATATATGCCATGATGTGTACGAGATCAGATGTGGCCTATTCATTAGGAGTAGTGAGTAGGTACTAGTCTGATTCGAGAGAGAACTATTGGAAGGTTGTGAAGACAATCCTTAAGTATTTGAAAAATACTAAAGATCAATGGCTTATCTATAGAGACACTGACTTAAAACTTATAGAATATACTGATTTTAGTTTTCAGTCAGATAATAATGACAGCAAAAATATGTCAGACTACGTGTTCACCATAAATGGAGGAGTAATTTAGTGGAAGAGTTCCAAGCAATATACGGTGGCTGACTTAGTATATGAAATAGAATATGTTGCGGCATCTGATGCTGCAAGGAAGTTGTTTGGTTGAAAAAGTTCATCACTGAACTTGGAGTGGTTCCCTTTATTGATTATCCAGTTTTACTAAATTGTGATAGTACTGGAGCCATAGCATAAGCAAAGGAGTCCAAGTCCCACCACAGAACCAAACACATTCTGTGATGCTATCATCTTGTCTGTGAAATCATGGATTGAGGTAATATAGACCTAAAAGGATTGATGAAAAAGAGAACCTAGCCGACCTCTTTACTAAAGCTCTCGAAATCAAAAGAGTTCGATGATTATAAGTGAAAGATAGGTATAAGATACTATCCTGATTGGCTTTAGTTCAAGTGAGAGTTGTTGAAAATTATATCCTAAAGCTAATTGACTTATTGTAAATAATTAAATTTTATATATGAATTATCGATCAATGAATAAAAATAATTTAATTTTTTCATCACAAGGTGTACATCTTCATTATTAGAACTCTTGTGTTGTGATGAAGTCCTTAGAACTATATTATAATCGATAAAGGAGGATTTATCGAATAGTTCTTAAATATATTTACGATCAAATGATACGCCATTAATAGGAGATGACGTTTATCGAGTGTAGGTTACTATGTGCCATATAGGTTGGTTGTCCTTGTAATCAAAAAGTGTGAAGACACTGGTATGGCATATAGATAAGATGTAGGAGTACATCGTTACTGAACAACGACTCATCTGCTGAGTGCTCTACTATCAAAAGTAGCTCACGAAACATATGGGTATGAGTGTCTGTCAGATCTGAGATCACCATAGTGATTTGCAAGCAACTCACTGTATTTTGGTGCCAAACTATTTGCATTTCTAATGCAGTGACAGAAGGTTATTGGGTACAGTCAAGTACTTACGAAATCTGTATGTGGATCAAGATGGGATTGATCCCTCCAAATTATAAGAGTTAATGTATCATTATATTTAATTTAGTAAAATCTTAGCCAGGATAATCTATGTGATGGATTTGAAATATTGAAATATGATGTAGATGACTATTTCAGGATTGACAGTTAAACCTTAGATCATCTTGAGCATTAGGATCAAAGGGATGAATTATGCGGTAACCACATATCGAGGTTCTTGAATATTTCTTTGTAAATATTTGACCTATCCGAACATTGGATATCATTGTTAGATGATCATTTCAATTAGTATAGGAAGGAGTTCCTATGCTATCGGCTTAGTGTTCGAACCTTTGGATCGTGCCCAAAAATCAAACAATATCAAAAAAAATTGATCGAATATTTATGTGAACATATAGATTAACTTAATTAAAATTAAATTATAGATCATATAAATTAAACACTAACTATATTCAGCTAGCACTGCGCATGAGATGCGGATTTGATTTCGGAGATGAATTAAATCAAATCAATGATCCAAGCAATTACTTTGAGAGATTTGATTTGAGTCATAATTACTTTAGATCAGATTTAACTTAATTGGACTTAATTTTATTAAGACTTGATTGGGTTAATTTATCAAGTTGGACTTGGACAAGAATCTTAATTGGATTAGGATCAGCAGTCTTTTGAAATTGGTTCGAATTGGTTCGAATTGGATTCAAATTGATCCAAATCTGATTTGATCTACTTACTCACATGTCCCAGCTATTCTCTCATCATGTGAGCCGATCAAGGTGGTTGAGAAGGGGCTCGAAACAGCCCCTCCCCTTAGACATTATGAAGGGAGGCGCAAGTTGGAGCCTCTCCTACTTGGATTAGGATTCCTTGTGCTTTAGAGAGTTTGGATTTGATTCAAACATGGAGAGTCCTATTCTTAGTACCTAAAGGAGTTTGGTTTGATCTAGGACCTCTTACCTATATAAGGAGGGTGCAGAAAAGAAAATAAAAAATTAATCCTTGGCCTAGGTGTGGAGAATCCTCTTGGTGTGGGCATCCCCTCTCTCTTGGGTGTTACCTCTCCCTGGGCTTCTCTCTCCTCTTGGGCATCCTCTCTCCCCTTGGCGTGGTGGCATATGGGCTGCTCCAAGGCTTTGAAATTAGATCTCAAGGCTTCATCTCCTTCCTCTCCAAAGAAGTCGTTCATCCCTTTCTTCTACATAGTTTGGCGTGCACGCGAAGTAGGAGATCCACGTATCTAGATCTTGCGAAGCAAATTGATAGAGCAGCTTCTTTAATCTTGATCCTTTTTCATTATGAATCAAGGTGAGAATTTATAAATATTATAAAAATTTAATTACTAATCTATTCTTCCCTTTTGGCATCCGATGCAATCGGACAAATTTTCCTTAGGTTCTATTATGGAGGCTTACATAATTGAAGAATTTCTAATTTCAGTCGATACTATTTTAACTCCAATGTGCAGATAAAGCTGACTTAAGTGGGTCGAAATAATGATGGTGGTGAGGGATCAGAGCTGGAGATCTCAATATTTGCCTATCCTGTTCGTGAATTTAGGCATAAGGTTCGATAGGTATTAACTGATACTAAAATTTGACAGACAGAGATATATATTTTGCTAAACTGCATGGAAATCGATCCATATATTGAGTAAGTATCCATCACAATCTCAACTCTTTAATCACTTATCATCCTGTACTTATCTTATGCATGTATAGGCAGTATGATGGGATGCTGAGATGGGACAACCCGATGATAAGTGAAGAAGAAATTTTCACTCAATGCTTGTAGAACTTTACAAATTGGTTCCATCAACTAGTAAGCGACCATTATCATTTATTTATTTAGTTTCTCTCAATTATTTTTTATAATATGTAGGTCATGCAAGGGGACGAATCCATACCTCAGAAGCTAAGACTATTAGGTTACAGGTCAATAAAGTATATGATATATTATAATGGCTGTAATATAAATGATTTCAAATTTCACACGTAGCAATATGGATATCATAAGAGTACAATGAACAGTGGTGTATGTATAAAGGGCAGCTGGTGGGTAGAGACGGAGAGTGACTACTATGAAATTTTTGAAGAAGTGATCAAGTTGACCTACTTTAGAGCTAATTGTGTCATTCTATTTAAGTATCGATGGTTTGATATCGATAATTATATGAAGGTTGATCTACAGCACGAGCTTATTGAAATTAAATATGGATCAAAAGCATATATCAATGACCCCTTTGTACTAGCCCAATAAGCTATTCAAGTGTATTATACTCTTTTTCCATCAAGAGAAAGAGGAAGGAAAGATTAGTGGACTGTATGTAAGGTTAAGTCTCGAGCCGTTCATTACAAACTCGAAGAAGAAGAAGAAGAGCCCCATTTATCAGAATGCTTTTAAAAGGATGAAATATTAGGAGTTCATCAGCATTTAATAGATGTAAAGTTGGATGCTCCAGAAATTCTCTTACATGATGGCCAACATGAGGAGATAGATCATACTGAGTTTATTTTTAAGGAGCATCCTATCCAAGAAGATGAAGAAGAGGAAGAAGTGGAAGAAGAGGAGGAAGAGAAAGAATCAGATGAAGAATCCAAAGAGTATCAAACATCTGAAGAGGTCGATAAATAGTGCTTCTCACTTGCAATGAACTTCTGGACCTCTGACTCGTTTAAATACTTACTCTACATTGCCACCCATCTGAAGGGTACCAAATATCTAAATATTTATCTTGCATCATTTTAAATCTTGCATTGCTATCCATAATTGTATAATTAATCTGTGAATCTTTTTTTTTATTTTCAGAGATTATAAATCATATCTTTCCGAGTTTGAAGCTGTCATAATCGGAGAGAGAGCTCTCATGCCGCTAGCTCACATACTTCTGTGCCACACATACCACGTGGTAAATTCTAATACTTTAGATATTCTTCTTTATATTATTTTATCTTTTATTATCTAATATAATATTCTTTATGATATCTTAATATTTTCAGATTCGGACGACGTGGAGTCACCAGTGACCCCACAGTCATACGGAGCCATATCCTATTCTCAAGATCAGAGGAGTGATAGAGGACCTGCCTGGCTCTCAGCACCACCGACTCGGTCATAGGATAGAAAGCTCATCTACATTTAGAGCTGCACATAAGTACTATATATCTTCACTGAATATGTTTAAATTTTAGCCATTTTAGAGTTTAATATTTATTGTTCAAATAAATTTTGCAGCATATTTACAGAGCCTGGGGTGCTTAGTGCGTTACCAACATCATCCGACGATTGATATCGGGGTGGTGAATGAGTTCTTCAATTGGCCATCACGGGCTCGTGATGCAGCCTGGGAGATGTTCTTGATAAGTCAAAGATGTTAATTTTAATTATGGTAGGTTTGTATTCTATTTATTAATATATGCTTGCTTCTACTTATAAAGGTACTATTGATTTGAGACTCCTCAGGATGAGGAGGCTGGCTGTCGGACTTTTGAGGAGGTGGCCATGTAGAGGTTTCAAGATGGGCTATATAGCCTTTGGCAGTCCGTCATAGAGCACTTTAGTTCGAGTCACCATCGGACTGAAAGTTTTACATAGATCATTGGATACGGACGGACATATAGGAGGCCTTCTGTGACTAATGGAGTACTGAGGAGTACTCTGGTAGGTGGCACAGGGCATGATAAAATTGATCCATCCAGTAGCATCCGATAAAGTACACTAGCGGCTTCGTTGGCACACATGTTGTGATTGATAGATTGATAAAAATTCTATACTTAAATTAATTTTATATTAAATTTATTATATATATATTTAATTAATTTAATTTATTATTTATTTATTATAGACATGACAGCTGGATCGTGCACCAAGATAGCTACAGATATAGGAGGCCACATACTAGTCTAAGAGGATCGATGATTACTTAGATCCTCGATCTCAATAGATTGCGGTAACAACTTAAAATATTATTTATTAAATTTTTATATATACTGATATATATAGACTAATGAATTATTAAACTATATAGATGGATTATATGGAGTATCTCATATCGCAGCATGGTGAGGACTCATCCTCTTAGCCCCTCCTTGACCTCATGGATGGCTCAGGGCCATTGGAGGGTGAGCAGGAGCCGGGTCATAGGATTTGACCATAACTTCAACCCTCCAGCAGCTTGATACTCTTCTTAGGGCTCGACGATCTAGATATGAGCTGATGCATATGTAGAGGAGGTCGTGCAGAGACTTTGGAGCCAGTGACCTTAGAGCTTCCGAAATGCTGTCTGTGATATGATCGTTGAGATTCTTTGGGATCTATATCTATGCGATTAGCTAGACTCATTGTCACAGCCATCATAGCATGTAAGTCTATTAATAATTTTTTTATTTGTATTAAATTTTATATTTAGAAGCTTCACATATTTAGGCTTGAGTCTGGAAAGAAGATATAGGAGGTAAAATTCAATTTAATCATTCAAACAATGGATCGAGGTTGTCTATAGCTCTGTATCATCGAATGAAATACGTAAGAATAATCTGTTCGAGAATCAGAGTAGTATATCGAAATATATATCTCTGTATCAACATATATGTATTCATATTAAATTTATTAATAATATTTTATTTTCTTATTATAAGATGCTAGGATATTTGGCTCTCATCTACCAGCTGCTGGAGAGGACGTACAGGAGTAGTAGGAGGGAGGAGGATGATGAGGAGGATCTTACATAATTTTTTTTTATATATATAATTTTGATACTTGTAAAGCAATATAAATTTATAAAATTATGTAATTATATTTTTATATAATATAATTAATTTATATTTATAAGTATATTAAATAATTATTATTTAGTTATAATAGATTTTAAAAAATATTATTACTTATTAATATGATTAAATATATTTTAAAATATTTAATTATAAATTTTTAAAAAATTAAAAAAATATTAGCGATAGCAGTAGCGACGATAAATACCATCGTTAATAATTTTTAATATTTAATTAAAAATTAAAATTATTAGAGATAATTTTTTGTTGCTAATACTGTCGTTAATTATCGTTATTAGCGATGATAAATTTGTCATCGCTAATAATGGTAATTAGCGATGAGATTATTTTTTTCAAATTTTTAGCGACAGTATACCATTATTAATAGCATTAGCGACGGTAAAATGACTATTAGCGACGACAATTAGCCGTCACTAATAGTCTGCTTTTTTATAGTATAAAATAATTGGCATATCTATTTTTATACCTAATTAATTCATATTTAGATAGATTTAAATCAAAATTAGACTAAACTAATGGAAGAAATTGGGTCTAAATAAAGTAATAATCAATTATTAGACAACAATTTACATATTTTTTAATAAAAAAATTTGCATTTCTCGCACACATGTGTGTATATGCACCTCTATATATTACACAACTAAAATTAGATGACATTCAACATAATATACATTATAAATAATTTATCCAATGTTATCAAACATTTTTTTAGAACAATGATATTTATTTTTGCAATATGAATATATATAATAAAATAATTCTCTATTAATTTATAAATAATAATATCATTGTGAACCTGTATCCAAAGCCCCATGCAAGAATCAGTAGTGTAGCCAATGTATTTTCTTGAAACCAATAAATTTTAAATCTTATATTAAATTATTTATCATGCAAAGTCATAAAAATTATTGATAAAAAGAAAGGATAATACATAATTTCCATTAAATTTTTTTAAAAAATTTTGACAAAATGAATATTTTTAAAATTTTGTAGCTACAATTTACTCATAAAAAATTATGGGACATCCGCATAAAAAATTAGGTTCGGCTCTATGTGGTTATACTAACATAAAAGGATTATGAGGATACCTGCATAATTGCCAAAGATCTCTTTTCGTGCGGTTATCTTCACACTGTTTCTATGAGGACGTCCATATAAAAAAAATATGAGAACATCTACATGAAAGATGGTGTCTTCTTTTTATAGGGTGTCCTCATATTTTGCTATGCAGGTACATATAATAAAAAAAATCCTAGCCATAATTTTTCCATCCACCCTCTCCTATCTCTCTCCACCACAACCCATCTCTTCTTCCCCAACTCGTCTCCCCGCCCCTTTTTCGGTATCCCACTCTTCACTGGTCCCCTAATCCCACCAACAATCTTCTTCTTCTCCGGTCCCCACCTTCTTTTTTTTCTTTCCCGCCCCTCTCCCCTTTCCCTTAGCTAACACCAACCTCACCACCTCTTTGTTGATCCCCTCTCTCGCTCATCCCCCCAAGTCCACCTCCTCTTCGGATCCACTCTCCCCTTCTCCGGTCCTCCATCATGTTTCTTGGGACCATCTATGCTCTCCCAACTATATCTCACCATGCCAGTCTACTGCCTCTTACCGATCTCCTTCACGATCGATACCATGCACCACACTGGATTCCGCTCTTGATCTACTTCTTATATATTTTTTTTCCACCACCTCCACTAAACCCTAGCTCCACCCTTATTCCTAGCTCTAATCCATCACCACCGACACCATGCACCACACTGGCTTTGATCTCCTTCCAAATATTTTTTCTTTCTTTTGTTTTTTCTCTGATTTCACTCTCCATTTACTTGTTCTTACATATCTTCCTTTTCCTTCATCACCTCCACCAAACCCCATTTCTAACCCTAATCCGAGCCATAATTCATCCATTTATTCCTTTCTCAATTTTACCCCCTTTTTTGGCCTTTTTTAAATTTCCTCCACCATACCTCTCTCCGCAACTCTTCCCCTAAGCCAAACCCTAACCCAATCCCACTGCTAACCTCAACCAAACCCCAACCTAGCCCTTAATCCTAATCTTAGTTCTAATCTAACCATGGCACCACCCTAATCCTCACCCTTATCCCATCACCAACCCTAACACTAACCCTCAACCTAACCCAACCCAAACAAATACCAATAGGACCCAATGTAAAATCATACAATGGGCCCTATAAGTTTCTAACCCATTAACCTGCCATCCAAACCACCAATATGACAACCCACAACCTAATAAACTAGATCTGTTATCTTACTTAACTATTAACCCACAAGCCAATAACCCACAATCTAAAATCCAAACCCGATAAACAACTAACCCAAATCCTTTTACTATTTGATCTTTAGCCTGCAAACCCAAATCTAGAACCCATCTACCAGGATCTATTAATACATAAATCCGAACCCATCCATATCAACACATTTTTTCCCTCATGATTTGGCAGCCTACTGTTGAATTAACCAACCCTTATTTTTCTTCTTTCGATTTACAACACTGTTCTTTTGGATCCTTTTTCCTCTTCCATCTACTCTCCCCTCTCCAGCCCTCCACCATGCATCTATAACACCAAATCTTATTCTCTAGAGTAGACGGCTACTACATCAGCAGTAGCAACACTCTTAGCCCTAACCATTGTCCTAACCCTCATTCTTTTCGATGATGAACAAAATGGAGATGGGAGGCTGTTGCAAGCTTTCAGTTGTAGCCGCTTACTTTATGAGCTATTGGTGCTACCGCACTATGGATATCGTGGCGTGTCCATGTTATTCTCCCGGCATTCCATATTGCTGCTCTTCCATAGCAACAACCTCCTAATCAATTCTCTCGCATGATGCCTCTACTCCTTAATGAGAATTTTTTTTCACATCATATTCCAAAGGATTGGAATGCCACCAGATATTTGGCGGCAATCTCCTAATATGCTGATGAGGGACCAAATAACCAAATAAAAACTCAACCTCTTTAGCAGAACATCCCCAATCCAATAAGTTCGATTTACTGCACCGATTCCTATATATAGAGGAGCAATAATTAGACTGATCCATTCGATCTGTCATTTCCTTCTCTGTCCATTTAGATTTTTTGCATCCTCTGATGTCCCGTTAATATGAAATGTTTTTGCTCCATTTAAAGCCAATCTCTCATCTCTTAAAGAGGTGAGGCGAGGTTCCGAAGTCCATTACCCAAATAATAATTTTTTTTTTACAAAACTAATGTATTTTTAAACTTATTTACAAAAGTAATGCAAAACCATAAAATGCCATTTGAAATGATATTTTTTGGGTAGAAAACATCATTTGAAATGGTATTTTATGAGTCCACTTCATCTCCTCCCCCATCCCTTGTGGACCATAAAAAAAAAAATTATCATTTCAAATGGTATTTTTGAAAGCGCCATTTAAAATAGCGTTTTAAATATAGTGTCATTTCAAATGGCATTTTTAAAGCCCCTTAAAAAAAATTAATTCATATCATCCCCGTATCGATCCATATCGGTACTGAGCGGTTGGTACCTACACCATACCGTACCGACTTGTACCGCACCGTACGTAGCGGTTCATGCCCGTACCGTATCGAGATGTATCGGTGTGGTCCGCTTCATTTCATTTGTCGAAAATCGGCCTGAACCTTGCAGGTTCTCCGTCAATACGGTACGGTACTGGCAGTACCGATCGATTTGGATCGGTACAGAATACCATGCATCCAGCTGTAGCTCGAGTAGATTTGGGTCTGACACAATCATCCCATCATTCTTTATCAACTGGAAATCTTCATCCTCACCATGATTCAGAATGTTCTTTTTGTCGAAATCACCGCAGTCCTTCATCATCCGATTGTCAGGCTTCAATCTTTCGTCGAAATAAGCTCTCACCATCTACTCTGTGATACACATGTAAAACTGTATCACACCCTCAATGAAAGAAGATGAGGAGAAAGACCAAATGAAAGCAAGCATACAGGCGGAGAGAGAGGTGTGAATATCAGATGCCATTCTATCGCAGTCCTCCTTTATAAACAACTGACTTGTCTGATTTAGCTTATTTTTGACTATTTCAAGAGGTATAATTAAATTATCTAATATATTATTATTATTGTATTATAATTTTATGGCCCTTTTAGCATAACTTTTCTCTCCTAATCTTCTGAGACACATGAGACTATGTGTATCCATGTCCACAGAGCATAACATCCAATCACTTGAAATTAAACTAATCTCTGATAAAATAATAATTAATATTAATAATATAAACTAGAATAAAATATCAAGTGTATAAAAATAGTATAATAAAATTTAAAATATTAAGTATAAATCTAAAAATACTAAGTCCCACAAGGACATCGTGGTGGCCGTGGTCGCTTGGACCTTCTTAGGAAGGTCCTCAACGGTCGCTCCTGCTCCTGTATCTACTGTGATAGCTTCTCCTCCATATCAGTGGACGTCTGTTGGTCATGCTGCTCAGGAATAACTGATGCAGTCCGAGCATCTACAGGCTGAGTGACCCCCTCAACCTCCTCATCTGAATATAAGGATGGGTTTGGAAAGAAGTATCATACTCATGTGGCCAACTGGTATCCGATGATGTTATCTGGGGCATGTAGGAAGAAGAAGGCCCTGCCATCTGTGGATTAAAAGGTGGTAATATCTGTGCAGCGTGTAGTGATGATATCTGCGGAATATGCGGTGATGGCATATGTAGAATATATGGTGACGATGTATATCTCATATCTGGTGCATCGGCTGCTCCATGCCAAGACGCACAGCTATCTGGGTCAACGCCAATCACCACCAATATTTCCAAACATGATCTCTCCAACTCGCGCATTATCCGGATCCGCTCGTCCTCATCAGTCGTAGATAAAGCACGACGAGTGTCCAATATAAGATCTGACATAGAATTAGTATACATAATAAAATAAAATTAGCAATATACTACAAAATATAAAATAAAGATATAACAGAACTACATAAAATATTTTATAATCTTAATTATTAGAAGTAGAGATATTGATATAAAGTATAATTTTTATAGTCTTACCAAAAGACGCACAGCAGAACTCTTATCCTCGTATCCTAAAACTGTATATCGAGGCTGTCCAATGACTCACACTGTAATGCGAAAAAAATCAAGCTATATAGTCCTCGGTCTATGCACGGCCTCTCAAAATGTGATCACCATGAACTATGTGATCTCGATATGCATTCCTAATAATGATGTACTCTACATGTCTGATATGCCAGTCAATATGAGCTCTCCCTTATCGATCAATACGATGAAGTTTCTGATTGGTATCAAACTGCTCTGGGATGCCCTGAATCTGGCCAAACTGCCGTAACACACGATCGAAAAGATGCTACTCCACTACATCAAAATAAATAAGTGGCATTCTAGTAGTCCATATGTCATATCCAACTGTACACATCTGTGGTAATATAGCCAATATCTCATCTGTATATGGCTCCCACAAAATTGATAAAGTTAAATAAAAATAAATTAGTAAGCTAAATTTTAATAGATTATAAATACTGTAAATAATATTATAATAATAAATTTATCCATCTATGTGTATTAATTAACGTATCCAACTGGTACCTATAAACCTGTGCCACTCTTATCGGTTCATGGTGAACATTGAATGCAACGTTCTATTTGCTTAACAGTGTATTCATGTTAAATAAATTTTATCAGATTTAAAATAGTACTAAATTTTAAGTAAAGAAAGCAATATTTTTATGCCTATATCCCAACGATCCGTCTAGTCTGAATGGGACATCAGGGTCATGTTGCTCTAATGGCATCTCAAGCAACTGTCGCCGTAATGGACGATAGTTGGCATCCTCTCCTATATTCAAATTTGCAAATTCTAAAAAAATCATACATGACATACCCAATCAGAGCTAAAATAGAATATTAAAATATAAATTCTTAATTCACATACCTGTAATAATACAAGATAACCACCAATCTCGCTCTGATCAGCATAAGAATCCTAGCACATAGCCTATACAGGCAAGCTAGTATTGTACTGTCTCAATTGAGCCTATGAGCGAACTCTAAATCTTCCAATAATGATAAAAACATCAACTTCATCTTGTTTGATAAAGTATCAGGTAATCGAACACCACCTAGCAACCGCAGCATCTGGCCCCTGACATACTGCGCACCATCTCCTCTGGTGCATCATTCTCAATATAAAATATCGATAACGATCATCCAAACACTCTATCCTCAATCATGAATGATCGAAAATTGAGCCTCGGGCTCAAACCCTAGCAATCATAAAACAAAGCCTGCCACTCCAAAATGATAAGCATGGGATCAACTTCGGTAACTGGATCACCATCAACTGGTAGTCCGATAAGGATGCTAACATCCTGTAACGTGATGATCGTCTTACCAAATGAAAATGAAATGTGTGTGTCTTTGGACGCCATCTCTCAAGCAAGACAGTAATAAGATCAACATCCATCTATATGCGACCAATTCGATACACTCTATAGAATCCCAGATATCGTAAATAATCTAGCACTCTTAGTGGGATGTGCTCTGTCCTTCAAAAATCAGCATCGGATCATCATAGTCGAAGGTGTCTGGGCTCCTGCAATAAGATATAATAATTAGATAACGTATATGACTTTAACAAGATTTTTTTTATAAAATATTAGTAAGAGTAGGATTGGAATGCTTACACCGCCATCTAAAATAGTCTGTGACCGATAGTGCTCCTGCAATGTAAGAATACTCCTGTCTCGAGGGTCTAGATACCGCGGATCATAAACCATAACACGCTAATGAATCTAAAATAATGATATATATCCCAAGTGTATTAGAGCATGAGAATATCATGGCCATTCATTTTATGAGAAATATAATTTTCAATGCATAAAATGATGATGTCACTAATTCATTACTAGTAAATGTCTGGTAGTACAATATTGTCACATAATATAACTTAAACACACAATACAGTTCATCTCTGGATATAAACAATATTAAAATACAATCCTACAAAATACATAAAACAATATTGAAAATATATCTTCAAAATATTTAATTTCTTCTACTGCTTGAAGTTGAAGTGTGTTGAAGTATCCTAGGACAGCGGCGGCGATCATGACCCTGTTCCTTACAAATGCCATAATGATTCTTACTTCTTATTTGCCTATCATCCATCTCATTTCGCAGTGTTGTTGACTTTGGTCTGTCTTTCTGCTTGGGTCTCAAACGATGATGATCAAGAATACATTTGAACATACGTGTATGTATCCAATAATCTTCATATGGTAATGGATTAAACTCGCCACTCCAAGCATTCATATATGTTGTAAGTGTATATGCATCATCCATAAATCCACTAAAATGTACAATAATTTTTTGGTACACAGCTAAAATGTGTGAATATGGATATTTGTACAAGCTTCACTTTCCATAAGAATATTTGTTTCAGTTAAATAACACTATGAGAATTTCCTCCACCTCGTAACCCTGTGCTTGCTCTCCTCGTAAGCACTTCATATATACCTCTTTGAAGGTTGAACACTGTTATTCAGTGCTGGTTAGCTTTAACTTGATCTTCAGCAATCTTAATAGCAATATGAGGAGTAAAAAAATTATTTGGGTTCTCCTGTACATATCTTAGGGCTTGGGCATGTCTCGTATTAAAGTATTTTACAAGACGGTAAAATATCATTTGCATACAAACTGTAATTGGTATATTTCTAGCTCCTCGTAAATACTGTTAAAAATCTTCGATAAATTTGTAGTTAAGACACCATAGCGCAGACTGTCATTATGTGCCAATATCCACTTCTCTTTTCTAACTCAGACAACCAACTCCAAGCCTCTTCATTCATTGTTCTGATCCTATCCATGATAAAGTTGAACTTGCAAACTTGATGAGTGCTTCCTGCTTGCCATACTGCTCTTTGAGCTGCGTATTTTAAATGAGTGTTAAATTACTGCAGATATGTCTTAAGCAGTATCGGTGATAGGCACGTGGCGGACTCCATCCAATAAACTCATCTGCAATGGCATTTAATATACCTGGATGCCTGTCAGAATTAAGCATACTCTATTTCTATCTTTGATGACATGTGTTCTGAGCTGAAAAGAAATCAACTCCAACTGGTAGTCGTCTTCTCATCAACAATTGCATATGCTAAGAAAATATCCCATTCTCTGCATCAATTCCTGTTGCAATTAACATCTTATCTTTAAACTTTCCATACAAGTACGTGCCATCAATGCTGATTACAGGACGGCAGTGCCTAAAACCTTGGATGGATGGTTTGAAAGTCCAGAAAATATAATTTCAAATCCGGACATCGAAATTTATAGTTTGAAAAAAATCTCATGAAATAACAGTACCGGGTTTGCATGTTGGAGTGCAGCCATATAATAGGATAATTTTACATAAGACGACTCCCATTCACCATAAATATCAACCGATGCCTTCTACTTTCCAAACCATGCTTTTCTGTATGACACTGTGTATTGAAATTGATTATTAACGGTTGCCACAATAGTTTCAATTCTAACATCGAGATCCTTCTCAACAATATATCGGATTAGTGTGCCAATTATCCTTCCACCGACATGTTTGTGGTCTTGACTCAACTCCGTAAACAACAAGTATGAGGATCCTCATATTTTGTGATTTGAAAATATTCATGCTTTTTTAACAATGCAGCACGAAGCCTCCATTTACAATTTTGAACATTACCTGATGATGCACATCGTACGGACCATAACTTTAAATATGACTGAACTATATTGTATGTCCGATACTTCAGAATGTGATAAAGATCAATAGCTCTCTTTAGATAATCTTTACTCTCAAACATTAGACCTTTAGAAATTCAGTCATCGAGGAGTCTCAAAACTGATAGTCAGAATTCAATCTTCGACCAGCACTAACACAATCACCATCATCTAAATTTATGTTGTTAAAAATTATGGAGGTTAGTGCAAACGAGATTGAGGTTCTCCCACATTAATATCAGGCTGAACATCTTCATCACCATCTTCATTTTCATCATCATCATCATCATCATGACTGCTACTGTCCTCATCCATCCAATAGTCTTCATCCTCACTTTCATCTGACTCAAAGCCTAGATTATTAGAATTTATTCCATTGCCTATCCGGTCATCGTCTCCTATATGAGTGTCGTATCCCGCACTTACTACTACTTCTATCATAGGAGAAGTCAACATAGCAGAAGATACAAGAGAAGTCACCATAGGACTTTGAATAATTGGACAATTAGGACCAGCAGTAGTAGAATGTTGTTCTGCAAATATGGCCTCAACACTATTGGTTTGCACCATAGGAGTTATGAAAAGCGAGGAAGGCCCAAAAATATTGGCCTCTTGGGGTTAAAAGCCGACTATAGTATCCAAAACTCGATACATCCTTTTCAATATAAATTTAAAATCGACATTTTGAATATTTCAAAAGAAATGTCAGCATTTCTTAGATATCTTCATCATCATCAATTGGAACTAAGATATATTTGCTCTGCATTAACTGTCCTGACGGATTAGGAGATCTCCATTTCAATTTGATTTCATATTTTTTTGTCTACAGGAATACTACTGTATAAATGGTCTAATAATTCTTGACGTGATAATGATGAAGATACCCTAATCATCTGATTTGCAGAGTGACTGTACTGCACACCAGCTTCATCATTCTGTATTATGCCGTCATAATACAATAGTAGACGAATCCGAGTACTGGCTATTTTCTCAGAAAAATTTATGATAATATCAAAATCAAAAATTTAGTATTAATAATTATTTATCATTTCAAATGATTTATATGATAAATGCATCTTATCATCAACTAATAGACAAAGATAGGTCCTATCCCATTTAGGAATTGCATCAATTCTATAGGTTAATTACAGTAATCAAACGATATGCAATAGTGATCGAAAGAAATTTCAGCAGTATTTCTCCTTAGTTCTCCCTGCACGGCTGAAAATGTGTGAGGATAATTAAAGAAAAATGCTGTCCAAAATTTTTCTCGAACCTCTGCATATCGTTTGATTACTGTAATTATCTATAGAATTAAATACAATTCTCAAACTGTCCAAACAGGACAATCAATTGACTAATGTATATATTTTACGGCACCTATACAAAAATATATAATTAAATTATAAAAACCTCCCTGAGTTTAGGTCGAGATTATACTTAAATCAAGTATTTTGAAAAATATACACCTACAGTTCGATATTTATGAAAAATCTATAATTTAATCCCCATCTTAAGGGGGTACGTGTAGATTTTTCGTAGACGTTAGGGATGTAGGTGTAGATTTTTCAAAACGTTGAACTCATGTGATAATTTTGATCTAACCTCAGATGAAATTTTATAATTTATTCATATATTTTATACAAATATCGTAGAATATCCTACATTGGTCAATTGACGGGTCTACGGTTCTATAAAATACAACATATTTAAAATTCTTAAATTAGCCTCGGATCCATTTTTAAATCAAGTCCGAGTCCATTTCTAAAAAAAGTATAGCAAATAACAATATTAACCAAATTGATTAGAGATCCCTCATACATTGCAAATAAATAATAATAATGATATAAAAAAATAAAAAATAAAAAATGGTGGTGGTGGGGCAGGGGGTCGGCGGGAAGGCACCGAGCGAGGGTGCCATGACGGGAGGGCGTCGAGTGGGAGGGGGACCCACCAGGGGGGTGAGGGGGGCAGCCGTTGCCAGCAGAGGGCCAAAGGGGTGGTGGTTGGGGAAGTGGGGCCGCTGCCGCCCTGGAGGGTGGTTGGGGAAGGGGCCGTCGTCGCCCGAGGGGGGGGTGGC
>KE505144.1:495620-510676 GCA_000441515.1 Elaeis oleifera
AAAANAAAAAAAAAAAAAAAAGAAAAAAAGAAAAAGAAGAAGCAAGCACAGCCAGACTAATACACATATTACCTTCTTTGGATGTGCCTTGAAACTCGGTCACAAGCTCCTGAAACAGAAAAAGGAATGCATTGGCAAGCAACAAAGTCCAGTTAACTAAAATGACTCAAAATCATAACCATGCATACAACATAAATATTCAGGACAGTAGACAGCGAAGATGGCTATTGCAGGCCAAGAAACTCCAATGGATAAGATTATAGCCTAATTCTATCAATTATTCCCAAAAAAATTCTTTCTTTTGTAGGCATCAAAAATTCTAAAATCTCATCAATCAAAATAATTTAAGAATCTAAATTTCTAAGTGCTAACTGGCTAAGCTAGAAACATCAAGACCTATAAGGACTCCTCTACTAATGTTTAGAACAGAACATGAGGTAAAGAGTGCCTACCTGGAGGTATTGGGCCCTAGGAGTGCCATATTTCCCAGTGCACTCCAATTGCCTCTAGCCATTGGTGAACATTGCGTAAGTGATCAATACATTAATGTAACATAAAAAGTATTAAAATCTTTGATAAGTATTCTCTATTATTTAGAATTTGATGCCTTTTATGATTGTTTCAAAAATTATGGACTAATCACACTCTAATCTACAAAGCCTTATATATTTGTAGTTAATAAGTCTGGAACGTGCAAGCTTGAGTCTTCATTTCGAGATCTCCATGCTGAATGCATGCGGAGTAAATACATGCTGGACACGGATCATGCAAGATTAAAAGCCAAAGAGATTTTAAGAGAAGAGATGAGAAGAGATTTTGAGAGGAGATTTTAATTGAGTTGAGATTTTGAAAGAAGATTTTGAAAATATTAAAAAGCTTTTAGGGGAGAAGGTGTATGCGGCTTTGGAGCGCTTGGTGGACGCGCGTGACGCAAGAACACACAAGAAGAAAAGACGCGACGCACAGAAACAAGGCAAGGATGTTCGAAATTCAAAAAAAAAATATATTTTTGAATTTTTTTTAGAGAAAAAGAGTTTGGGTTGGAAAAGCATCTTCTCGATTGCCTTATCCTTCTTTGATCTTCAATCTCATCCATTCATCTCCCAGCCCTTCTTCCTTTTATTAGTCTTACATCGATAAATGAATAAAACTTCCTCTCTCCTAATACCTATAAAAAGACCTTCATACCTCCACCTTGAGGAATCATCTTGAAATCCTTTAAAATCCTTGCAAAGAGGGAGAGGACGAAAGGAGCAACCTATGTGTGGCTAGAGGCAAAGTCTTCAGGAGAGTAGAATAAGTTTTAAATTTAATCTTATATTTTATCTTGAATATTTTTCTTATATTTATCTTTGATGCAATTAGAAAAATTTGTAAGCTTTTTTCTTTGATTAATAAATATTATGTTTGCTTTCTAAGTTTTTGTGCTTCATGTTTATGTAGGTGCTTCATGTTTATGTAGTTAATCTTTAAATAGCTTATGCATTTGTAGTGACGGATAGTGATCGAGAGATACGGTCTGTACTCTAGTGAAATAAGCTATCTTAAGGATTTACTCATAGAATTCTTTATTTCTTCTATGATCAGATTCGAGCATAGTTAGTTATTCAAACATGAATCAGAAGACAAAGAATTCTACGAGTAAATCTTTAAAATAGCTTATTTCACTAAAGCATGGACCATATCTCCCGATCACGATAGGTTCCTACGAACGCATAAGCTATTTAAAGATTAACTACATAAACATGAAGCACAAAACCTTAGAAAACAAACAATATTTATTAATCAAAGGAAAAAGCTTACAAATTTTTCTAATTGCATTAAAGATAAATACAAAAAAATATTCAAGACAAAATACAAGAATGAAATTTTAAAGACTTATTCTAAAGTTTGCATAGCCATGCATAGGTTGCTCCCTTCTTCCTCTCCCTCCTTGCAAGGATTTTGAAGGATTCCAAGATGATTCTCCAAGATGGAGGTATGGAGGTCTTTTTATAAATGTTAGGAGGGAGAAGGTTTTATTCATTTGTCAATGTGGGACTAATGAAAGGAATAAGGGCTAGGAGATGGATGGATGAAATTGAAGATCAAAAAAAGATGAGACAATCGAAGAGAGGCTTTTCTAACCCAAACTCTTCTTCTTTAAAAAAAATTTCCAAATATATATATATATATATATATTTCTTTTCATGAATTTCGGATGTCCCTCGTCTTGTTTCCGCATGTGCCGCTCTTTTCTACTCGCGCATGAGTTTCTGCATGTGTCGCATAATTGAACTCCCGACTTATTAAGGCCTGTGGAAGCCCCACTCTGTGGCTTCACAGGCAATACAGTTCGACCGAAGGTTCCATTTCTTTACCTATAGTTGTCGGGAATGAGCCCTACCAGAGAACTAGACTCGTAAAGTTACAAGTTATGAAGGTCCACTCACCTTACAATGCTATCTTTGGCCGAGGAAGAATCGGACAACTGAAAGTAGTGCCCTCCTCTGACCATCAAGTCATGAAATTCCCAATCGAGTTTGGAGTCAGAATATCAGAATAGTAAGAGGGAACTAGAAGACAACCATAGAATGTTAGGTTAGTGATTGGAAAGCAAGACCAGAGGCGTTCCAGTTAGATCTGCTTGACCCAAAGATAAGGGAGAGGAACCCGCGGTTGCTCCTATGGAAGACCTTGAATCCATTCCCTTTTATGATAGTGAACGGACAGTGATGATCGGCTCCCTTATTTCCAAGGAGAGAAAAGAGAATGAGTCAGCTTCCTCCGAGCAAATCACGATGTATTCATTTGGTCTTCTCGTGCATTCCTGCGTCCCTTATTTCCAAGGAGAGAAAAGAGAATGAGTCAGCTTCCTCCGAGCAAATCACGATGTATTCATTTGGTCTTCTCGTGCATTCCTGCGTCACGCGCATCCACCCAGCGCTCCAAAGCCACCTCTCCTAAAAGCTTTTCTCTTTGGCTTTAAGAACTATGGGTCTCGTAGCATTTAATACTCCCTTAATATTCTCAAATTTTTTTTCAAAATCTCAACTCAACCAAAATCTCCTCTCAAAATCTCTTCTTATCTCTTCTCTCAAGATCTCTTTACTTTTAATCTCACATGATTCGCATCCAGCATGCATCTACTCTATGTGCATTTCGCATGGAGATCCCAAAATGAAAACTCAGACTTGTATATTCCGGATTTGTTAACTGCAAATATATAAATTTTGTAGATTGAAGTATGATTAGTCAACAATTTTTAAAATAATTATAAAAAATAAATAACAAAGAATAATTATCAAAGATTTTAATATTTTTATGTTACATTAATGTATTGATCAGTAAGCATCCGAGAGATCCCTTAATCGCATGGTGACCCCTCTTCTAGCCCTCTCCTCTTCTCCGACCTCCCCATAAATAGATTGCGACCAAAAAAAAAAAAGAAAGATTTAATTTTGACATATTACATTATATACCAGCCAGAAAAAATTCTCAAAATCACTTCCTTTGAACTGAAACCATTTCCCAATGTCTAGAAGAGAATAAACATCGAAGTAAATTATACAACGATAAAAAAAATATTTATAAAGACAGGAGATAATAACTCGAAATAGGGTCATTAGAAGGTGGAGTTGTCTCAATTTACTTCCTTTATCCTTGAGAAAATGAAATGATTTCCTCCATACCAAGCTGTAATCATCTCAATGTACCGAGGAATTGAGGGTACCAGGGGGCGCCATGGGAGAAGGAGCGGAATTGGGGGGTACAGAATAGACTATATATGTACCTCATTTGGTTCAATCATGCTCCACCGTCATTATTCATTTCAACTGCAGGTTTGGAGGTTCTGATCATAGTTTTTCTTTGTTGTATGTGATGCATACTAAATCTATCATCGTACTTTGTATTGTTTTTGATTTCTTCTTTTTTGGTGGCTCATCAGATCAGTGGGGGGTTGCTGTTGAATGGGCTGCAGCCTTCCTTCTCCCATAAGTCATCATCTGAGCGAGCGAATTCACCGGCAACTGGATGAACAGTAAGTTTCTTTTCCATTATATTGTTGGCATTTAATCTTGGCATAGGATTTCTTCCTCTTCCTTCCTCTTCCTTATGCCGTATCGTTTGGGTGTAAGGTTGTTGTTGGAAAGAAAGAACAACATAAATATAGGGGAGGTGGGTAATTGGGTTACAGAGAAAGAACAGAACATGACGAGGAGAAAACTAATCGATATTGGAGAGAGAAAGAATGGAGCATTAAAATCCTCGGCAAGAAAAATCAAATTTTAAAATCATTCTAGATTGCTTAGGCACATGTGGTACCCGTGTTTTTTTTCCGCATAAAAAATATGTGCACAGGTTGTATTCGGTAGAGATTAGCGTATAGAAGTTGTATGCGTGCAGGCACCGGTTAAAACAGATGCCATAGGTTGTCCCGCATGGAGGAAAAAATGCGATCATTGCTGGCGGGAAAGTAGGAGGGCGAGGGGAAGAGGAGATGGGCAGAAGATGGAAGAAGAAAAGTTGGGTAGGTGATGGGGTAAAAGAGAGAAAACATAAGGATGCGGCTAGGATTCCAAATGAAGAAGGGAGACTATGAATAGGTAGGAGGATTGGAGGTTTAGTTGGAGATGTGGAAGGGTAGAGTGGGCCCTCAATTTGAGATGGGGAGGCAAGAGGAAGGTCTTCCATGGCTAGTGGCAACAATGGTAGCATCGGAGAAGATTGTGGGTTCTGAACTCTCCCCTATACAGTTATTAAAAAAAAAAAAAAAAAATAGTACGGTGGCGGGTAGCCATCCGACATCGTCGTAAATTGAAAATTTGTAGCTACAGAAGATTGCTTTCGACCAAAAATTCCCAAACCACAAACATCATGCTTCTACCAAGTTTAAGCTCTCAAAACCTCGAGGGACCAACTCACACTGCCACAAGTAGCACAAAATCACATATGCTTGAGAGAAAACCTAATCGGAACCAATGAAACCCTCTAATCTCTCTCTAGTGCTCTCCTTTCCCAATCGGAACCTAAGAAACCCCTCTAACCTAAGAAACCCCTCTACTCTCTCTCAAGTACGATCTTTGAAAAAAAAAAATGAAATGAAAAGAAAAAGAAGCGAAAAACAAAAAAAGATGATCATCTGTGGGAAAGGCCTTATCCTTAATTTTTTTTTCCGTTCTTTCCTTGTTTTCGTTGATTTTTTCCTATGCTTCCCCATTTTCCTCTATTTTTCCGTTCTCAGGAGTCCCAACCGGGTGGAGGCTTGGAGCGGCCAAATAGGGAAGCTGGTTGGGGTTTTGCGTTGGGTATTTCCTTCTTTTTTTCCTAATTGGGTGGGAGGCGGAGAGAGAGAGGGGTCGGATGGAAGCTTACCTGAAAGAGACGAGGCTGTAGATCGCCGGAAAGCAAAGCACCTGAGGGAGATCGGAGGGGACGACCGACGCTCGTAACGATGGGGAGGAAGGCGACGGCGGAGACTGGTGGGAGGTGGCGGCGAGGGGCGCAGGAAGGACGTCGGCGTCTTTATCCATGGGAAGGAAAGCACCCGAGGGAGATTAGTAGAGGGTGAAGGCCGATGCCGGTGATGACGGGAGGAAGGTGAGGGCCATCGGTAGAGGGATTTCGTAAGGGCTTTTTGGAAATAAAAAAATAATGTTGTATTAATTTGTTGGAAAAAAAATGTAAAAGAATAATTTTTGTAAAAAAAAAAGAGGATGAGATAGGAAACAGGTTTCATCAAATTGCTGTATGGCTGCGTTTCAGAAGGAAAAAAAAGAAGAAGAAGAAGAAGAAGATGATTTTGAAATATATTAAAATATTTTTGTATAAATTAATATATTAATTAAATTATTTAAAATAATTATTTATTAAAAAATTTCTCCCTCGTACCTGAATTAATACTCCAAATATATTTGTTTTTCCCTTTATTCATTTTTTTATACCTAATCCCACGATTTAATCTGATTACAGAAATGATATTAATTAAAATATCGTTAAAATTATTTGAAAGAAACAGATTAGGATTTTCTAAGCCGACTAATGGTTTGAATATTCGAGATAATAATTTTTTGATATTGTATGTAGGAACTGTAGAGGAGCAGAAAATGGATGGTCTGGGATTTTAAAAATTGGGACCATGCATGTAAGGATCGGGATATATCGGATGAAGCTTTGTTGCTGGATCCGGTCATACTTTCAATAATTTTTATAATATTATTATAATTTAGATAATATTTTGAAGGCGATAAGAATTGAAGTTTTTTTTTTTTATTTTATCTTCTATTTTATTAAGCCACGGGTCTCATGCTAGTTGAGACTATTTATAGGGTCTTTCTCTGCCCACTTGTGAAACAAACAAGAATAGGCAGGCCTTTAAAAGGGAAGCTATTGACAAGTGGTTCAAGAAATGTAGGGATGGTGGAAGGAAGCTAATTTGCCCACCAAAACTGAAAGAGCTGAGTAGCACTGACCCGGACCCTAGTATTGCTCCAAGGAATACTATTGGAGAATGGGCCCAAAGAAATGAAGCTCTCGGCTTGACAATGCTTGTAGATCTCTAATTTTAGGAAGCTCAGAAAGTGATGTTTTACGAGCTCTAAACTTTGTCACATATATTTGTCAGAAAAGCAGGTTCAACGAGCATGCTGTAAAGAATGTGGACTTGATATTTATTGCCACAAAGCTCCGAAATAAGGTCAGTATCTAATCAAATTGGAGGCAGGCGGTCGAAATCCGAGCAAAAAAGTGGCGCCTTCCTTCAAAGATGATATGAAATTAGAAGAAAGTTCATTTATTGGAGCTTGTCTAATGGAGGATCCTTTTGTGTTTAAATCAGTTAGAGCATTAGGAGCAATCAAAACAGCAAAAAGAAGAAGGAAATGGAGAGATTATTCTATCAGTCAGTGTTTATCTAAGGATTCCCTTCTTCACTCCTTATATAGAGAGAAGATCGTCGTCCGTTGCCTAAACTTTTTAGATTGATCGTGGTATTCGGTAATCGATTCGGATCCTTCGTGCCCATATCACGCGCAACCATTATGGGTGGCTGTTATGCGTACGAGGGCAAACATAATGGCCCACATATGCATAGACAGGAGAATCAACCTGGATTGTACAAAATCCAGCTGAGGCGAGCCTTCATTGGATGGTCGTTCGATAAAGGTATGCTGTCGGGATGGCTCTTATAATTTCTGGCATGATGAACAGTAGCAGCAGGACAGTGCGATGCAAAGCATTCGAAACTCTTCGTAGTGTGGCTGAAGAAGACAAGGACAATAGGGTCGTCCTTGGGCTTGTTGCTGGTTTCTTTTCACATGCTCCGCATCTTCCTCGAGTTGTTTGTTTCTTGATGATATTTTCTACGCCTGAAGCTATGGCTGCAGAGGAAACCACTCGTACAATTGTGAAGCTGTCTCTCTTTTATATGTGCTTTCAAAATCCAACCGTGTGTGTGAAAAGATTGATGAGTCAATGGAGCAAATTTTATACTAGTTGGCATGGCAAGTAGTAAATCAGAAAAACTTTTGACCATTGAGAGCTGAAAAAACACTAGAGAATCTGGAAAAGTGTGAAAAGAATATGAAGCAAATGGCTGAAAATGGTAGAATGCCACCCTCACTCTGCTCCATGATGGTACTTTTTAGTATCATTTTTTTATTATGTATATCTTAAATATCTCAATTTATATGGATATCTTTTCAAAATTGATATCTATATGTATATCCTTGTAAAATATTTTTTCTTGCATATGTACCTATATAATCTAATGCTATTAAAAATTTAACAGTTTAAAATTAAAATGACTAAAATATCCTTATGCATAGATGTGCATAAAAAAAAAATATCAGGATATATATATAAATAGTAATTTTTATAAGGATATTCATATAAATTTAAATGTTTGGAAGGGTATATATACAAAAAATTCAAATCAGAATTTTTTGCATGGAATACATCTCTCTTGATTTATTAATTCTTTCTTTATTCTAATAGAAAAAATTAATATGTACAACTAAAATAATAAATATACTTAATTTATCGACTTACATAGATAAATTTTTTTATTAAATGATAGATCAAAATTATTTTATCTAGAAAATAGATAGATTGTAACTATTGCAGCATATTCTCGATCTGGATCGGGGATGCTGGAGCATGGAGTCGTCTAGTGAAAATGATGACGTTTGGACTTTTAAAATAAATCTCCGACCAATGATGATTTTAGCGGGGATCATCCGACGCTCAAATTAGAAATCTGGAACAGATGGAAAGAAACATGCGTGAAAGTTTGCATACCTTGGAGGTCCCTTGTTTGGCCTTATTCTAGAGGCGGCAGTCACAAGAGGGAGAAGTTATGGGAAACCATCCATCTTTTTTGATCATATATACCATTTTTGAATTATAGCCAGCTTGGTTCTTTAGTGATTGATGCTACCTTATTCGATGTGTAGTCGATCATCTTTAGGGATGGCACAATTCGATGAGACTCTGTGTGGCGTGCAACTGGCTGTAATCTAGAGCGGTACGATTTGACGTTGAGTGATGTGACTTGATGGGATTGCATAGGAGTCTCCTATCAGTCCTCCCAAATATGGTGACCTACATGGGTCGGAGAGGACATGGTTCTAAGTCCTATCAAGTGTGCTGTTGGAGACAAGGATTGGTAATAGATCCTTTGGTCGGTGGTGATGTTTGAGTCAAAATCCTTCTTGGATCAGCGTCTGATGTCCGGATGTTGCCCTAATGATTAGTGAGATGTCCAGTGTGTAGGCCGACAATCTGATGTGAGGGTTGGTAGCCGATGTGTAGATCGATCACGATCAGAGTTCATTTATATCTTCAAGTTGGGCATCGAGATTTTATCCATAGCGGGATCATGGGTCATGGGACCTTATTTTTGGTGACTGTCAGAATCCCAACTCGGGGGTCGGTTGGAGGTCAACCCGGAGGCCTGACCCGGGGTTCAATTAGTCCAAGCTGGTGCTATCATTTCCCCCTAGCTTTCCATAACAGATCTATTCTCATCTTTGCATATCTACCGCCCTAGGATCAAGGGATGGGCTTCGAGATCCATAGCTGAGGTAGTACGATCCCTTAGCACTTGTCCTCCACTTTCGAGTCTGAAGTGGTTACTTCGGATGGAGAAAGTAGTGGGCCAAGAACGTAGAGCCTTGACCGAGCAGATGGGTCTGAACCATTTGATAGCTTGATAACTTGTACCATCTGGGAGTCCCGACCTTGGCTCGTTAGGCCGCTCTGATAGTGCTTTTGGATTTTTCAAGGTCCTTGTTGGATGCATCCTAAGGACCTCAACTTTGGGTTCCTAACTGAGTCGGGGCATCCTCGAAGTTGCTGACGTTGTGGAGACCTTAGCTAGAGCCAGGATATCTCTGAAGAATTGCCTTACCAGTCTATTCGACGAGCGCTCCCCAGATTCATCTTAGGTTTATTTTCGTTCGCTATGTGGCAAGTCCTTATAAGTTGCAGAGCATCCTTGTGAATTGTTCCTTGAGACTTTGGGTGGATAAGGATGCATTTAGGTGCCACAACATTAGCCATTTTAGGGTTGGCCAAGTAGCATGGCCTGATTAGTTGGTGACCAAGCACATATCGCGTGGGACCTGTATAAATAGGCCTTATCACTGAGTGCACCTATTAGAGGACATTTTTCTTCCTTCTTGTTGTCTCGAAGCTATGGAGTCATCACCATCATTTGTGAGGGGTGCTGTGAAAAGGAAGCGATCGCTCCTCATGGAGAATCTTTATCCAAGAAGGCGAAAAATGTTCGACCCAAATCTTCTGCCATTGGCCAAACGCCACCCTCTCTTCTCATGGAGAGAGTAGGTTGCCTGGGATGGTATTGGAGGCCTTTGCCGAGGTCAAATTCTATGTATAGTAGAGTATTAAGCCTCGATATAGTTCAAAGAGTACTTGCCGATGCCTCTACTGCCGCCTTCATATAGGACTTTGAGAACTGTAAGGCCCACAAAGGGCATATAGCATCGAAGTTGGTGTTAAAAAAATATCTTGAGATTCGATCTACAATAAGTGTAGAACGAGGTTCAGGACGACGAATGAAATCCAACGAGTCTAAGAACAGTTCAAACGGAGTCCAGATGGAGAAGATATGCGTAAGAAAAGATCGGGAGTAGCTGGTATGGCCCATAGGCCGGTGCAGGCCGACGGCAGCACGGGCCAGGCCCGACAGTGTGCTGGGTCGGCCTAGACAGGCGTGAGTGCTCGAGCACCCAGGCCCGCTTGGACCGCACTAGATATCACGGCTCGCGGGGCTGCTCGTGGATCGGAGGCATGATCCGATGGCTCTAGAGCGAGCCGGTCGACTTGAAGGATGTCGCACATCCGAGATCATGCATGCAAAAAAGAACATGCAGATTTTTAACTTTAAATATGAACATGGTGGAATAAAGATCTGATCTAGATTAAACAATTTAATCAATCTAACATGTATGAAGTAGATCTAATCTTCATGCAATAAGATTGATCACATACTTTTAACATGTTGAAAAATTAGATTTAAATAAATCAAAATTTGAGATCAAATCTCGATATCTTTGCGCAGGTCGATGATCTCTGCTGTCGATGATCGTGATAATCTGATGAGGTCCTCATCGAGCCGTACATGTGTCCGACCTTTACAGATATCCATACGAAGTCCTCGATCTGATCAAAAGCTCCACACTTCATCGACGTACTAGCTCTTTTACAAAAGTTGCTTCTTGATGGTTGATCTATTTTCTTCTTCAGATCTCTCAGACTCTCTTAGATCTCTGAAGAGGAACATGAGGAAGATGAAAGAAAGATTAAAGTCTAAAGAACTCTTTCTCTTTCTTTTCTCTCTTTCTTTAAACGCAACACCCAAGAGGATGAAACCCCAAGAAAGCTCACACCCAAGATGGAATGCCAAGGGTTAGCGCCTCCTTTTTTTTTCTCTTGGATACCCATGCACAAAAGAGAATGCTACTCTTATTATTTTCTTTCTTATAGTAAATCAGATCTTCATCTAATCCTTCATGCACAAAAGGAAGCCCTTTTATGGTTTTGGCATCCAAGAAAGTCAGGATGAGATCAAATCTCATCCTGATAAGGAACAAAGTTCAAATCAATTTAAACCTTCTTATCTATTCAGAAAAGAGAGGGCACAAGAAAGGGATGTGGAGAGGACTTTCTGCATGAGTTTTCTCATGCAAATATCAATGGGGTGCATGTGGAGAAGAGTGGCATGGTAGAGCTTAGGCGCTAAGGGAGAAAGAGAGTCCTAGTAGACTGGGACTCTTCCTTCTGATGCTTATTTAATTCCTAACCAATTTAAGAATTGGTTACATCCTAGAAAGAAATATTCCTAATGCAATTATGAATCCAATCTCCCCAATAAAATCCTAATCCAATTAGAAAATTTGTTGAATCCAATTCTTAATCAAATTAAAATTAATCTCCCTTGTAATTGGATTATTACATAACTTAATAAGACTTGATCTAATCAAACCTAAACTAATCTAAATTGAATCTAATTCAGTTAGACTTGATTTCAGCCCCATTGCTCAATCAAATTGAGCGAATTAGCAATCCAATTACTAATTAATCCTCCAATGACTCACTAACTCTTAGCGAATTGCGTTATTGCAACCCTTGTACTAGATTAATCATTAATTATATTGATGATTAGATGCAATAGCAATTTATAATTGTTAATCAACTATCTGATCGGATAAAGACCTCTTTTGTGTGTGATCTCATAGGTTCTATTCTATCTGATAGTGAGATATACTATGATCTCCATCATAATATCATCGAAACTCCTTTCGATGGGTTAGAATAATTCTAACTCTACTTATTAAGGATCATCGATCATCAAGACGATGCTCGATGAGTCTCACAATCCATAAGTGATACCTAGCAGTATGTAATGGCAATGTAGTAGAATGAAATATTAAATCTCTAGGGGTAGTTACTATGTAGTTTAGTTCTTCTATCGTGAGTCCCGACAAGATGCAGGTCAAGGATAACTTGTAAAATCTGTTCGTCCGTCATGTCAGATTTAATCGACTCAAGTCCATGTGAAACCTTATGAAACTCTTTTTCATCATTCACCTACCATGATCATAAATTTTAGGACTCGATCTTATGAACTACATAGGACCTGTTCTTATCTGTCAAAGTCGACAGATCCCATCTTGGTGCACATCCTATTCCTATAATGGATCTATTGTAGCCAATATATACTTTAAGATTCTGAATGGCTAGGTAACCAAGTGTTGGTATAGTCAAACTACAGCAATCGAACTGCGAACAGTCGAGGCACCACAGATCAAAGAATTATCTATAGTACTATAATTTTGAGTAAGTCACTGATGAGTGGGTAGCCATTCTAGTGACTTCTCATGTTGGTCACACTCAGTACTCTTGATTTCTATCAAGCACTTGCACTCTCGCTCCAATATCTTCACACTGTCGACTCGAGATGCGTCTAGCCATGAAGGGAAGTGATCCGTGCACCGATCTATCTAGATCAGTCATCATCTCCATGATGATCTATCGATCGAGAGCATTTAGGAATTAACTACTAATAACACGTGTCTCAAATTCTCAATTCTTAAGAATACGTGTCATCATCTGTTAATTTCTTGAATGATTCATGGACACAATTCAAACACAACATGGATAAAAATAATCTAAATTTATTATTTAAATTAATTATAAATTATGCCCTAGAATATGTACATGAGTTAGTCAATCTGGCTTCTAGGGCATACATCTAACAAACTTCCACTTGACCTAAAGTCAATTGGCTATAACTTAAGTCTTATCTTCTTAAGGTGAGTTTTAATCTTCTGTTAGCTCAGTGATTTGGTCAGTGGGTCAGCCACATTCTCTGTGGAGTCGACTCTCTGTACCTCGATGAACTTCTTCTTGAGGTATTCACGAATCAGATGAAATCATCACTCGATGTGCTTGGACTTCTGATGAGACCTCAGTTCCTTAGCGAGTACTATAACATTATTGTTGTCACAGAAGAGTGGAATGACATCTGATGGCATCACACCCAGCTCTCCAATGAACTTCTTGAACCAGAATCCTTTTTTAGCAGCCTCCGACGTGGTGATGTACTCTACCTCTACAGTAGAATCGACAATAATTGATTGCTTGAAACTCTTCCAGCTAACTGTACCATTATTACATCGAAACATAAAACCTGATATAGACTTTCTATCATCAGTGTCAGATATAAAGTCTGAGTCTGTGTATCTCTAGATTTGTAAGTCTCCTCCTCCAAAGTTCAAGAAGAGATCTTTAATCCTTCTCAAGTACTTAAAGATATTCTTCACAGCAATCTAGTACTTCTCGCTTGGATTCGACTGATATCTGCTTGTGACACTCATAGCAAGAGCAATATCAAGTCAAGTATATAGCATAGTGTACATGAGGCTCTTTATAGCAGAAGCATAAGGGATTTTGCTTATACATCGAATCTTCTCAAGTGTACTAGGGCACTTCGTAGAGAGATGAACTCCATGCCTGAAGGGTTACAGACCCCTCTTAGAGTTTTTCATGCTGAACTGCTTCAGCACTTTCTCTATGTATAGTTGCTATGACAAATCTGGTATCTTCTTAGATTTATCTCTATGGACTTTTATTCTCAGAATATAGGATGCTTCTCTAAGGTCTTTCATGGAGAACTTTTTGGATAACCAAACTTTCACAGAAGTCATTATGGGAATGTCATTCCCAATTAGGAGGATGTCATCCATATATAATATGAGAAATATGACAGTCCTTCCACTAATCTTCTTGAATATGTACGATTTCTTCTCGTTCTTGATAAAATCAAACTTTTTGATCTCATCATTGAATTGAGTATTCCAACTCCAAGATACTTGCTTTAATCCATAGATGGATTTTTGCAGCTTGCAAATCTTGTGATCTCCATCACTGGATGTGATATCCAGAGACTGCTTTATATAGATATCTTCCTCAAGATATCCATTCAGAAAGATAATTTTACATCTATCTATCAAATTTCATAGTCATGAGCTGCTACAATAGCAAGCAGTGTCTGAATGAACTTCAGCATGACTATTGATGAAAAGGTGTCCTGATAGTTAACGCCTTCACACTGACTATAACCTTTAGTCATAAGCCTCGCTTTAAAGGTCTCCATCTTCCATCTAAATCAATTTTCTCTTAAAGATCTATTTACACCTAATAGAAACTATTTCGTTGGTGAATCTACTAAGGTTCAGACTTGATTGGTATACATTGAGTCAATCTCTGACTTCATCGCTTCCAACCATTTCTCAGAGTCGATGTTTGACATCACTTCGTTATAGATTTTAGGATCATCAATAAGATCCACATCACCCATGATGACATTTCTTCTACATCCTCTTCAAGCATATCCATATATTTTTCAGGAGGACGTGAGATTCTAGTGGATCTATGAGGTGGAACGGGTTCCACATGCTCTATGGCTCGTTGCTCTTCAGAGATACTCTCTTCGAGTTGAATTTTTCTTCCACTCTCTCCATTCTGGATAGAATCTCTTTCCAAAAATTTGGCATGCCGGCTCACAATCACATTGTGTTCCTCCGGGAGGTAAAATAGTATCCCAAAGACTTTAACCCAAAGACTCTTTGGGTATCCTATAAATAAGCTCTCATAGATCTAGCCTCTAACTTATCCGTCTATTGTCGTTTGACATAGGTCGGACATCTCTAAATTTTGAGATAATAAAAATTCAGCTTCTTACCATGCTACATCTCATATAGTATGGTAGAAACGGATTTAAAGGAAACCCTATTAATTAAGTAATTGACAGTCATTAAGACACATCTCCAAAAAAATAGAAGAAGATCGATGAAGCTTATCATGAATCGAACCTGTTGGGTATAAAATACCCTCAGTCGAAGTTCGTAAGAGGCCAGCCCTCTCGGAACCCTTCCGACTCTACGCGACATCTTTTTTGGACTTCTCCGGCAGCTGAGTTTCCACAATGTCGATCGAATTCCTCCGACGGACGAGCTTCTACCAAACCTTTCGGACTTCTCCAATGACGAACT
>KE505145.1:0-12258 GCA_000441515.1 Elaeis oleifera
ATATATATATATATATATATATATATATATGTATATATGTATATATGTATGTATGTATGTATGTATGCCTAGATACATAGTATGTGCATATATGTACTTACGGAAATTCTACATGCAATTTTTTTATTTTTGACAGTATAAAATACTTTTTGTCATTGTTGTGGACTTTGCAGAAAATATATATATATATATACTTCATGTTTAATTTACAAGAAATATTAGATAATTTTATTTGCATTTCTATATCTAATCTCTATCAAATTGCATCCTATAAATTTAACAATACTATTGCCTGATAAGATGACCAAAAATTTTAAAGTGCCAAAACTTATGCTCAAGTTGATGAAACAAACTCCATGAGGTATGAGAGGCCACGACAGAGATGAGGTTGTCTCGGCATCGACAAAATTTAGCAAGAACAATATCCTAGATGGTAGCAGAGAAGGAGGAGGTAAGTTTGAAGATGAAGTACGGCAACTAAATGGGTTACAAGGGAAGGCGGTGGCAATCATGGAGTAGCTGAGTCGGTGCAAGTAGGGGAGGTAGGTTGTGTTCTTGTAGTTCAAGGGAAGGCCAATGTTGGTGAACGGCATTGGTGGATGGAGCGAAAGTCGGAGCCAACAAGGAGAACTGTTATACCTACGAGAGGGCACGTGCAGCAATAGTCAGGTAGGGAAGATGCGAAGATTGTGGTGAGTTTTTGTAGAACATGTTGTTTATGCTAGTACAATGTACAGACTGATATGCATATACCATCTATATTGATGCACATAAATAACACAATCTTTTTCCCGAGGTGCATCCCCTATTTTACTCACCTTGCACTGATCAAGAGGCTAATACATGCACATAAGGCTTTATTCTAGGTATGAATGGTAATTTTTTCGATCTGGTGGGTACACGACGCGATCCGAGTGGACGGTTTTATCCGATCTGATTAAGAGGCAGGGCAAGTATGGGTTTTAGAAAAAATATTTGAAGTGAGTTCGGATCAGGTATGAGTAATAGCATGCCCACCTTGATAATATCTTTATTTATAAATTTAAATCTATCTCTCTCTCTCATTTACATTAAACCCACCCACCCTCCACCCAATGGTTGACCATGCTGACACCCAAGCGGCACTATGCTACTGCAGCGGTCTGGTGGCTGGTAGATCCCACTCTCCCCACCCCTCTCTCTCTTGTTACATCAACCCCCCATCCCCATCTGATGACCCAGCCACCCCAAATAGTGCTACGGTGGCCTGGTGGCTAGTGGGTCCCCACTCCGCTCCACCTCTAGCAGTGGGCTAATGGATCCCCACCCTCTACCCCTAGCGGGATGGCCCAACAGCTAGGGTTCTGGCCAATACTGGCCATCGTCTAAGCTTCCCTATTCGGTCGCTCCAAGCCTCCTACCTGACTGAGACTCTTGATGACCGAAAAATAGAGGAACACCAATGAAAACATAGGAAAATCAATCAAAGCAATGGAAAGATGGAAAGTTTAAAGTTAAGACCTTTTCCCGCATAGATTGATCCTTTTTTCCTTTTGCTTCTTTTATTTTATTTTATTCTCTTTTCAGAGATTGTGGGAAGGAAATCACTTGAGAGAGATCGAAGGGTTTTAGGTTCAATTGGGGCTTTTTCTCCAGCATACGGAATTTTGTGCGAGTTGTGGCGGTGTGAGTTGGTCCCTTTAGGTTTTGAGAGCTTAATCTTGATGGAAGCATGATAGTTTGCAGGGTTTGGGGATAGCCAAGTGGGGCAGTGGGCGTTGGTGAGGCCATGATAGAGATGGAGAATAGAGAATGGAAGATCGATTCAGATATATCCAACCTGATCTGATCTATCTTTAGATCATGATCTGATCCGACCCAAGATAGATATAAGACAGGTACAGATATGATTTTTTTCTAATAGGACGAGTACGGATATCGGTTGACCTGACCCATTGGCATCTCTATTTCTAGGTGATACATCATCTTCTACCTCATCCACCTCCTTACTAAGCAGGGAAAGGGAGGAGAACACGGTGGTTGATATGGTGGGCAAGGATGAGGAGGAAAGTGGACATCAGAGGGCAATGCCATCTGTGAAAGGGTGCATGGTGGTCTAGCCAATTTAAGGAAAGAAAAGACATGGGAGAGGATTTTTGAGAAGACCTTGTTGGTGCAACATCTTCAGTCTTGGTGGGGAACTTCACTTGAATTTTGCAAGAGTTAGTCATCTAGACATTGCCTAGGAATATAAGAAGGCCCTGTGATATCAACAATGAAAAGCAAATGTCCACGTACAATAGTTATGTATCATCAACATATATCTGTAACAATGTATCTATCTAATACTAGACAAGTATACATAATAGAGCTTGATAGTGTAAATAATAACATATCAAGAAAAGGCATGCATATATTGAGTAAAATTAGATGTGCACTGAGACTAGACTTAGTATGACCAAAATTCTGAGTGTTTACTAAGTAACATATTATGTGTACACGAGTTTATGTGTATTAGAGTATTGTGCCTAGTTTATTATAATAATTATGTATTGACAAAGATTGTTAATGTATCGAATCTAGTAAAAAATGCATTGTCGAGAAACAAATCATAGGCGCTTGTATTGACATCTTGGTGTAGGTAGAGTGTGGGTGAGATGGGAAAAACCTACCTACAAAAAGACATATGTATCACTATATATTATATGTGCCATCTGCTAAAAGGTGTGTATCAATGCACATGGTATATAGATATCAATCTACATATATGTACCAATATGGACAACATGTCCTCCAAAACTCAGCGCCACCTCTATCATCTTCTTCTCCTACCCTTGCCACCACCACACGTGCTCTCTTATTAACCTTTGCATCACCTTTACCCACCAACGCCCCTCTCCTCCTCTCTATCCTAGCCCATCACTCTATTACCTCCCCTTTCTCTCCACCAAAGTCAACTTCACCTAAGCAACGAGAACGCCACTTGTTGGGATGGCAACAAGTTGGGCATAGGTCAGGTGGGCCAATACTATTTTTACCACGCAATTAAAACCCTCGTACCTATGCTTATGCCGTAACAATCTCGGGTCGGGTTGGGTCGAATCAAGTAGAGGTGTGAATTGGGTCGGATCAAATAGAGATATAGATCAGATCGAGTCAGATAAGGAACTCATTATGTAAACATTAAAATAATTATAATTTTGAAAGAAAATTTAAATTAAGATTATACCAAATGGGGTTCAGAACGGAGTATATCATAACCTGTACTCAACCAAACCCGCTTCAAGTATCTTTTTCTAAACCCACACTTACCTCAGATTCTAATTGGGTCAAGTAAATCCATCCTATTTAGGTCGGTCGGGTTAGACACCTAATGGTCCGTTAAGATTGCCATCCTTGGCCACTTGCCTCCCTTTCCCAATCCCACCACTTTGATTCCACCACCCTCCTTTGCAACCACTCGCCAACCATTCCTTATCTTCAACATCTCTCACTTCTCTGCTATATCATACAACGTCATATTTATCGATGAGCCCTATTTCTACTCTGCCCCCAATACCTTGTAGCCTCCTACGCCTTACCAAGCTCATTGCATTGAGCTAAGCATGATTTTAGCACCATACATATTTCAGCCACGATATAAATGAAATGCATACAAGAGAAGTCCAAGAGAAGCAAAATATGGATGGGATTGCAATAATAATAATGATAACATCTGATTTTCTTATAAATCAATTATGAAGTGGATTTTTTTGCGGCAAAATTCTATGCAGCCAGATAATGTGAAGAACTGTCTCCATCCTTAAAGACTCTGCATCTCCATCTACACCACTACCATCATACTGCTGAACTACATGAAATAAAATACAGGACAACTGAAAAAAGGAAGAGAGAAAAATGGCATGGAATGAGCTGCACTAACCTTACGAAAGGAAATGAACAGAACAAAATTGAAGAAACTCCAACTCCCTCTACCCTTTCATCTGGGAGTCCCTTAGTAAATACTCTATAATCTAATAAATGCATGATTTTTATTTTAGGCACTGCTCTCCTTAATAATAAGAAGAAGAAGAATAAGAAACACCAGCCAAAAGTTGGATTGCATTAATCAAGCTATCTAAATGAGGGTGAAGGACTTTGATCAATATTTGTATCATAATTAACAGAGCAGCTGTTTCAGCCACGACAAAAGGCATCCACAGCGATGCAATGCTAGCTGCAGACATGTCAAAAAAAGATTAGAAAAGTCAGCCAAGACGGCCATGCAAGCTCTCAATCAGCAGCCTCAAACATCCCAGATCTAGCTAATCAATCAATAGAAAGTTTGCAGCCATTCGTTCTTCCTCTCATGTATTTGTTGCCACCCTCTGTGCACCTGCATGGCATTGCCTTAAAAAAATCTCCTAGCCTAAGGAGATTCCAAGGCACCCTCTTTCAAATGGGGAAACTTTGGTGTTAAAAAATGGAGCGTTCCTCCAAGTACTGGTAACCCTTGTATCATTTCTCTGAGATGATTGGTAGCACCTGCAATGCTGTTCTCCGAAACTCAAGTAACAAAAGGAAAGCTATTTTACGTTGATGATGACACAAAGTGATCATAAATGGATTTTAAGGCTGAAGAGCAGAAGTGAAATATGGTTTTAACAGTTAACTAGCAAGCAATAATGTAACTCTGAAAATAAGATTATAGAAACTTGATCAAAGCTAGCTACAGAAATGCCAATCAGGTTGGGCAGCCTGTTTTCTGTTTCATGTGCTAGCAGATGGTTGTTACCAAATCACCAGAGCAGAAAGTCAAACCAGCCTATGCTCTGCTAGCTTAGTTCATGAGTCCTGACACCCGCGGTCATGGCTTGGGTAGAGTATCACACGGTAAGGAAGCAGCAACTTATTTGGGTTTCATATAAGTTTCAGAAATACAAGCTAGTGGCAACAGCATCATAAGCCTGCCAAAATCTGATTCTACTGGATTTGCAAGTTGCGATGTAACATTCAATATGTCCTTCAACAAAGAAACTCAAAGCCCATCAATTACCCTTTTGAGATACATTTTCTCATTAGCATGAACAAAGCATAAAATTTAGTAGCCAAAACATTCAAAAAATCGAAAGAAGTATTTGATTTCATTCATTGTTTTGGCAGGCTCTTCTGCACTAGTTGGAGAAATCTTAAATTGCACATTAACTTTCCATTCAAGCAACAGTACAAGTATAATAAAGAACTGAAAATCAAACTGCTATTCTGATAAGCATTAGAAAAGCCTTGAGAAGAATGTTTACAAATGAATTTTTAGCTCACCTACTTTCCATTTGCAGACTCATCTGTACTTGTTGAAGAGATCTCACCATGTATTGTGACAATAAAAAAAAAAAACTTTACTGGGTAATGGATGGAATAATGTTCAGACAAGAACTGTTTGGCTCAAATCTGCTTCATTATTGAACTCATCAGGCCCTCTAAAATTGAAAGAATGGATCAACTCTATACAAGTAAGCCTTCCGGCATTTGGCTTCTCTTATTTAGATGAGAAATGTGTAATTCATCCAAAAAAATTGTCTTCTCACTATGGTGTAGGCTCTTAGAGACCTGGAAGAAATGTGATTGTGTAAAAGCAGTTTTCTGTAATACTATCAAGTATTAACATCCATCTTGCTTCACCTTACACGGTTCTGCTTTTGTTGAATTAGTTGGCTTCTTAAGCTGCACTCCTTCACCTGAATAACAACAAACAGGAATTTGTTGATCCCGCTAATTTCCTTAATTTGTTACTAATGCACTAGCAACATAAATTGGTCAATCAATTAGAAGAAAGAAACAACCATATAACCTATACAGACATTTTTTAGTTTAAGATCGCAAACAACATAATACATGTACATACGGGTATGTGGCACAAGAACTGATGCTTGCCTTAGTAAGTGCATTGAGAAACAGGGAGAGAAAACTGTATGGATGCTTCAAGAGTGAGCACTAGATTATAAGAAAGATATTACGGAGGCACACCTGCAACTCATATGCCATGGATATGAGATCCCTGAACTCTTCAAATAATGCTCTCTCTCTGCTCACCATGCTTGCAAGGTCTGAGATTACATTTTCCACCTCTTCCACCTATGCCAAGAATATTACTACATTAAAGAGTCTATACACACTCCAAATGTATAAATGCACACAGAAAACAAGAACGATAGACATATAAAGGCATGATTCTTTCAAATCAAAATCAAGAGCTTTAAAAACATCATTAGCCTTAGTCCTGAAACTTAAAGTTAAAATGATAAAAAGCAACTCAGAGTTTCTAATCTAATTTTCATGCCCCGACTGGCATGATTTATACATGCCCAATCTGTAACATTTTCATACGCATGGCCTAAAAAATTCTTCCCAAGGATCCATGCCCAACTCACTTCTTGGAGATTGCATATTAGCTTATCAATAACATCTAAGCTGCTCTCCTATGTGCCTATTAATTTGAAATAAATTTGGTCTAAATAAAATTTTCTCTTGCATACCTGTGGTAGAAACCTCTCAACACAAGAAGATGATTCCTCCAGCATTTCCAATGCAGATTGCAGAACTTCATCAAGCTCACTGATATCTGCCTGCACATTGACAATACATAGTTTACAGTAAGCCTTGAGTAAAAATAGAAGCCAATGACAAGGAGTAGAAAATGAAGACAAAGCCTACAGATAATCACCTTCACATCCCCAATTACTGGAAGTCGAAGTGAAGCATCCTGCAAAGCCTTTATGGCCCCTGAAAGAGAACTTGAATGATCTCCTTCAACAGCAGTCCATTGATCCAAATATGGCATCTAAACAGTAAAAGGAAATGAATGAGCTTACAGGATTTTAAGGTGGAGCCATGGAGGAGCCGCCAACATGTATTTTTGCCTTTTCTTAAACTAAACTTTGTTTACATCAACTGGTTAAAAATATGTAAGACTGAAGAGTTACATTTCATTCTCTTGAAAAATACAGAGTATTCAACAAAGAAAATGGCTTATGTGGAACTTGCAATCTAGACTTTGCCATTCCACCAGCTCTTGTATCTTCATAGCTTTGGGTAACTAATCTACTTGCAAGCTAGAAATCTCACCCAGTCTTCAGGAAATGGCAACCGCAGTGCACTCTCTCCAACCACCCCCCCCCACCCCCCCCGGCCCCAACCAAAACTATTTCTACGTTGGATATTAAGGACCAACCAATGTAGCAATATACGATTGCCAAAGAAGAACACCCAATAAAAGAATACCGTAGAAGGAAAAGAAATGAGAAAGTAAATTTATAACTGAAAATGGTATGGAACATGAAATCATATCAAATGCATATTCACTGGATTGTCCATGAAATCATAAACCAATGCACACTCAGCACGTAGTTCATCTGATTGTCTGATAAAATGATGCAACTATACAAGCTTTTTTTTCCCCCAAAGATGTAATAAGAAGATCAAAAAAATGAGGAAGCTCAGAAATTATTTGAGAATCATTTGTTAGGTTTAAACCATGTGACTTGCAAAGGCCCAACAAGTTTGCTTTTTAGGATTCTCAACAACAACCAACAATTTTGAGGCCTCTTAATGTTGTGATATTTTGGTTGGTTAAACAAGCATGAAGAGTGTCCAGAAAGGAAAGACCAAGTGATGTTTACTGTGCAGTCTGTACTTAACCTAGAATGGCTTTTACCACCAAAAGGATAAATTTTAATACCTAGTGATTTAATTAGATAGTGAAATTGATGCAAACTTGTACTCCCATGATTCTCATTGTTGTATTTTTATACTTCATATCATACAAAAATAATTTAAACCTCTTTTGTAAATAGTAAATTGATTTTATCTTGTAATAATGTTTTCATTGATATATGGCTAATAGATGTTACTCCAACCACAACCATATGGATCTCCAACAAACTAAACCAAATAATATTTTTCTTAAAATACCATCGTGGTGGAACGGATGTTAATAGTTAAAAGCTAACAAGCTTAAATTTAGCTACTCATTAACTTTCAAGGTGGTTCCTCTTCTTTTTCACTTTCTTAAACAGTTCTCACAATTTCAAGACTACCATTTGTTAAAAAATCAAGTAAAACTTCTTGTAGTCATAAAGGAAAGCACTTCCTTAGCAAGGGAATGGTGATTAGAAGATGTATAAAATTGCTATTAATCCCCTATTGGGAGAGAAGAGCAGAAGCAAATAGGACATCTAAATGTTGAATCAAAAGCATCATCCTAGACCAGACAAACCTGTCTGAACAAACCAGCTGAACAATATTACAATTACTTTTTTATCGTTATTCCATCAAAAAACTAAGCTCCACAGATTTTGGGGATGTTACTAAAACAAATATGCATAAAGATGTCCTCTATCATCCAGACTTCAGGCAGAAAATCAAAACAAAGGACATAAAGCTGACGACCTTGGAACACAAGAATTACTATCTCTGACAGGTTAGAGGTGTTAACACTTAACAGGAGGATAATCTCACAGGTGCTAACGAGGAACATCTCATGTAATTTTAGAATCAATTCTAGATATGTCCTTTATAACAAGGTCACCGCCTCCAAAGGTACTATTAGAAAGACATTCCTAGATGTTGATGCTGTGATCTTTACTAACTGAGGTCTCGGATCATTTGATTACGATTATCTTTAGGCTGGTCAAGTGGAGACATCAAGCTTGAGCAAAAAGAAGACACATTAATTTCACAACTCACATGATGATTTGAGTTATTAAATGAAGAGCCCGAGGGGGGTGTGGTTTGTAACTTCACCAACCAACTAATTATTTGATGAGATATTTGATCTGATATAATAAACTATATTTGATAATTTCAATCACACAAAAATAGCTTGATGCTATCCAACTGAACATGAATATACGCAGGATGGTCCCTTTGTGGCATTCAACATGATTAACACAATGATGATAAAAAAGAACACGGCATTTTTCATTATCTCTCCTAAATGTCAAATATTATGTTGTGAAGAATTCCAAGAAATCACATAGAGCAAATCTAAAATGCAAGGTATATCAAAAGTTAATCAATAAATTATTTGGCCTTACTTGATCTTCAATGATGGCTTGCAACTTCCTTGTTCCGTTAACCTGTTCAAGTTCAATCCTCTTCACCACAACAGAATCTCGCATTTCTGATAACTTAATTCCATGGCTATAAAGTGATTTCTGCAGAAAATAAGTTGATTAATTCAATCCATAATTACACACATAAAGAAAGAAAGCAAGCAATAAATCATGGGAGGAAAACCATAAAGTCTAAGGAATTATCAAATAAAGTTTCCTTTCTGAACCTGCCAATCAGGAAAAGTTCTAGACCACTAAAACAAAGATAAAAAACTATACAGGAAACACAGTTTTCTTGGTAAAGGAATTACAATACTGAATTGCTACTCTGACGGTTAAAACCATATACAGCATGATGACATTTTTAGCATCATCTTTAATCTATATATATTACTGTTTCCTTGTGAAATAATTTAAATTAGACCACGAAATCAAACAAGGTATCTAATGGTATTACACCTGTAAAAGTTATATCAAAATGTTCCTTCAGCGTTCTCATGAAGCTATACCTACAGATCTCATAGGATACCTTAGGAATGGTAGAAATTGACTAACCTCTGCTGCAATGGTCCGAGCATGATCTGCTGCCTGGGCTTTTGCATTGATGAATCTCCACTGAAGATAACCGTTATTGAGTAGGCGCAGGGCATGAATGTCTTCTTGACAGTTTGACGACTTTTTCCCTTCTTGAAGTCCATCCTTGGCTTTGTGCTTGGTGGTTGGGAGGCAGACCAAGTGCCACTGACCTTGCCGTGCTGACTTGAGATTTCGAAGCAACAAAAGGTCTATCCGCAGAGTTGGTTGGATTGAAGGGAGGCTGCTGACAATTTGACAGAGCCAAATTCAGCGAGCGGTGGCAGAAAGAGAATGACATCCTTCGACCAGAATCCTTAATGGTATCGTGCCTGCCGGAGCCCCCATTCTCTGGCAACTGCTTCACTGACTTGGTCGGCAGGTGTTCTGACCCTGCCTGTATTATTGAATTCTTCTGAACCAGAAGTTGAGGGTTATTGCAGAACTCACCCTGGCCACTCACACAATGCAATTCAGCTTCAGAGGGATCAGTAGAAGAACTCTCCAACGATGTTTTGACCGACCCACTGCTGCTATCTTCCTCCAAAGGGAAGGACTCACTCGAGCCGGGGTGACAAACCCAGGCAATTTGATCCCCGGAGCTACAATTCTCTTCAAGGATGACTGCTTTGGAGTGCAATTATTACTCAAACTCGCCCGATAACCTGCATTTATCATTGGAGTGCCAATCCTCGGCTTCCTTAATTGTGGCTGCTGCTCCTCGACGCCATTCTCACCGACTACCCTTACAGCCCGTTTCCGCTCCGTTCCGACGGCCTTGGTTTGGATCCCCAATGCCAGAGGAGTCGCCAAGATTTGTTTCGCCTCCGCCGCCGGCCGGTTCTCGTCGGCGTAGCATGAAGAGGGTTCCGTCTCATCGGTAGTGCTTGATGGAGGGACTTCCAAGTCCCGTGGATGCTTCTCTAGGCGATGATGTTCTTGAGGTGAGGGAAACGGGGTCTCCAAAAAGGGAACAGGAAAGGAGAGGAAGGAATGGGAATGGACGATCGTGAATTAGGCGGCGTTGGTGATAAATATCTGGAGCTGACCTCCTCCTCCGCCGCCGGGCTCGCTCCTCCGACGCCGCCGGTTTGAGCACTGGGGTGATGTGGTCTTCTTGGGTGGGAGGAGGGGGGATGCAGGGGAGTTCTTGAGAGGGTTTGGAGATGGTCTCCATAAGGGTTATTAAGTTCAAGAATATTGGGTCAAGAAGGGATGGAGTGAGTCACTCAAATGGACTGGGCGTTAGAAAGAAGAAATTAGATGGAAGAAAGAATTCCAGTTTCTTCTTCTTACTCTTTGGGAGAGAGGAGGGAGAGAAATAGACGTGTTAGAGGAGAGAGAAGAATAGATGGAACGGAAAAGAAAAAACAGAGAGAGAATTCTAGTTTTTCTTCTTCCTCCTTAACATACAACGCCGGTGAGGATGGATAACCTTTTGGAAGGAAGGAGGAGGAATAGAGATTTAGGAACAGGTTCTGGGAACCTACCAGGGAAGGCAACGGTCGAGAAATGGCGGAGAACTCGAATCAGGGATGGTGGATACGATCACCAACCGGTAAACATTCAGAAAAATCACGTCTCGGATTTGGATTTTCTCCGCTAAACCAACCCAAATCTGTGGGTCCAAACCCGGAATCAAGACTAAGTCCGAAATAGCTGGCAGGGCACTTGGCAGGAAGATATTTTTCACGATTAATGTGGTTGGTGCAATTCAGAAATTTTGTTTATATGGTCAATATTCTGTTGTGGCGTTAAAGTTTGTTCTAAAATACGAAGTTAGATCAGAAAATATTATAGTTGAAATTTTAAATTTTCACAAATTATGCTAAATAATCTATTCAATATATACCATTTTATGGTATAGATGGGAGGACATCGTTGATTGTGAGTAAAAAAAATTGATTTTAATGGGATGAGATCTTTTCTCTCACATGAGGCACTTAATATTAGTGTTAATAGAAAGGCCAATCTTTTCACAAACACACATAAATATTTGGTTGGGGTTATCAGAGGAAGGACAGATGAGGTTAGAAGGATGAATGGCCCCATCTATCATTTGATTCAAAAAAATCTTAGAAAATAGATGAAAAAAAGGGATTGTCCATCTATTATGACCCATTAATTTGGATCTTTATAGAGTATATAAGGGATGAGTTTCTATATTGACAAAATTATTCTTCATTAATATTTTGATAAAAATTTTTTTACGTGTATACCCTCCTAAATATTTAAATTTGCATGAATATCCTTTCAAAATTGATATTTGTATGTATACCCTCATAAATACTTATTTTGCATATATATATCCATCTTTTTCTTATTATTTGTATATGTACCCACATTATTTAATACCATTAAAAATTAATAGTTAAATTTAATGACTAAAATATCTTTATGGGTAGATGTGTAAAAAAAAATTTATAAGGGTATATATACAAATAACAATTTTATAAAGATATTCATGTAAATTTTAATATTTAGAAGGATGTACATACAAAAATTTTAATTAATTTTATCTATTCATCTAGATGTATTCAAATCCTCTTATTCTATAATATAGTAACATATTATATAATATAACAACATGATGATGATATTATATAATATTTATATA
>KE505145.1:30206-42777 GCA_000441515.1 Elaeis oleifera
ATTATATTAAAATATAAATTTATAATTTTATAATTTATATTGCTTTACAAGTATTAAATTATATATATATCAAAAAAAATTATGTAAGATCTTTCTCATCATCCTCCTCATCCTCTTGCTCCTGTACATCCTCTTCAGCAGCTGGTGGATGAGAGCTGGATATCCCAACATCGATACGAAAGTATATATATCGATATAGAGACATATATTTTGATATACTACTCCGATTCTCGAACAGATTATTTTTACATATTCATTCGATGATACGGAGCTATAGACACCTCCGATCCATCGTTTGGATAGTTAGATTGAATTTTACCCCTAGATCTTCTTTTGAAACTCAAACCTAAATATGTGAAGCCTCTAAATATAAACATTTAAACAAGTAAGAAATTATTAATAGGCTCGCCTGCTCTAAGAGTTGGGGACTGCTCTGTGTGATTGTGAGGTCACTGGTGACCCCACATTGTTCGAACCTGATAGTATCAAGATATCATAAAGAATATTATATTAGATAATAAAGGATAAAATAACATAAAAGAGAATATCTAAAGTATTAGAGTTTGCCACGTTGAAGACCAACAATTACAATGATCTATCCCCATCATGATGAAATTTTTGAAGATTACTTGGGCCTATCAGCCAAGGCTATAGATTCATTGAATACATTAGTGTAGCATGCGTGTGGCCCAGAACATCTAATTCTGACACCGTCAGGCTAGAGCCGGTCCGACGGTGGCCCAATCTCGAACCCTTATCGTCGTCCTCCTCATCCTCTTTCTACTTCTGTATGTCCTTTCAAGCAACTGGTGGATGAGAGTCGAATGTCTCAGCATCCTATAATGAAGAAAATTAAAATATTATTAATAAATTTTGATATAAAATATATATATATCGATACGAAGATATATATTTCAATATACTACTCTGATTCTCGAACAGAATATTCTTATATATTTCATTCAATGATACGGAGCTATAAACACTCCTGGCCCATCGATTAGATGGTTAGATTGAATTTTCACCCCCTAGATCTCTTTTCCAAACTAAACCTATCTAATTTTATTCTTCATTTCACACTAAATCTATCTAATTTCACTGTAATTTAAAGGTATCATGTTGGCCTCCTTGAGTTCGATCCAAAATTTTTTTTGGACTTTAGGCCAAGCTTAGGACCTAGAATTCAATTGTCGAACTACTCCGACCACCGTCGGAGTAGATAAGTTGGCTAGAATCGATCTGTAATAATTAAATATTATTAATTTAAAATAATTAGATAAATCTAATTTCAAATATTAAATTTAAAAAAATGAGAACATCAACTCCATTATATTATATCGAACCTCAAGTTTGTATATTAAACCTCAATTTTATTATGCTATATTGAACTTTCCTTCTAGAATCTAGAAGCTGTCAGATTCGCATCAATACATTCCATTAAACTAATGAAGGAATACAAAGTATAATGAATTATCAAACAAAAAGAAAAGATATGCAACTCACCTTTTCTGGCTCAATCTCTGAGTTTCTTCTCAAGCAAACTGATGAAACAATAAAAAATAATAATTAGAAAAAAAAGGATAATTAGTAAGAAATAATACCACTAACCATACCTTGCTTTGATCGAGGGAGTTTGCAGCCAGAGCAGGATCATGTAATTTTTTTGTTCTCCATTAGTATCATGTAGTTTTTAGCATCATATGAGAAACCTAATTATTCGATTTCTCCTCAGCTATATAGGAGAGTTGTTGTTTTAGTAACAACAGTTTTTTGCTCCTTATTTTATAATATCATTTGGGGGAGGGGCGGTTAGAGGGTCCGGACACAGTTGCTGGCACGATGCAGTAGCTTTACTGTCCTGAAAAGAAATTTTAAAGCATGGTTGTCGTTGTGGTGCAGCAGTCTTTCAGTGCTCATGAACTTAGACAGAGATTGCTGCTAGAATTTAGCGGCCATCCATGATGTCCATAAAATAAAAAAAATCTCAAACGAAAGGGTCTGAGCATGATTGCTGCAGTGGTGCAGCAGCTTTCCACTGCCCCTCTATTTTCCCTCCTTTTCCTTTTTTTTCTTTTCATTTCTTTCTCTTATTCAGAGATCTATGGGAATTAGGTCTAGGGTTCACAGAAGGGTTAGCAGTAGGGTTCGGTTGAGGGCTAGAGAGGAATTAGGATTAGGATTTGATTACGTTTAGAGTTTCAAGGAGTGTTAGTAGTGGGTTCGGTTCTAAAGGGTTAGAGTTAGGATGAGGCTAGTGTTAGGTTAGATATAGGGTTAGGGTTAGGATGAGGTTAGTGTTAGGTTAGATCTCCCTCAAATGCTTTTCTTCCCATAGATCTCCAGAAAAAGAGAGAAATAAAAGGGAAAAAAAAGGAGAACTTACCTAGCACAAAGCTTTAGCCATCATTTGAGCCTCCCTGTTCGGCCGCTCCAAGCTTCCCACCCGCTTGGGACTCCTGAGGATGGAAAACTAGAGGAAAATAGAAAAATATAGGAAAATCAATAAAAACAAAGGAAAGCACGTAAGGGAGATTATAGGGGAAGCCCGACATCGGTGGGGGGAGGGCGACGGTAGAGACGGTTGGGGCTTGGGGAGGTGGTTGAGGGGCTTGAGATCTGTCGAACGGGGGCTTGGGAAGGTGGTCGAGGGCTCGGGGAGGTGGGTCGAGGGCTCGGGGCTTGAAGAGACGGTCGGAGGGAGGTGGGTCGGGAGCTCGGGCTTGGGGAGGTGGCCGGTAACTCAGGGAAGCCGGATCTAGTGGTGGGAGAAAGAGGGGGACTGGAGGCAATCGAGAGGAGGCAGGTTGGGGCTCGAAGAGGCGGTCGGGGCTCGAGGAGGTGGGAGGTGGCCGAGGGCTCGAGATACGATGGACGGAGGCTCAGGGAGGTGATGGGGGAGGCGGGTCGAGGGCTCGGAGAGGTGGCAAGAGGCTCAGGGATCGAGGAGGCGGTCGATGGCTTGGGAAGCCTGATCTGATAGTAGGGGAAAGAGGGAGACCGGAGGCAGCTTGGGGAGGTGGGCTAGAGGCTTGGGGAGACGGTCAGAGGCTCGAGGAGGGAGAAATTGGGGGGAGGAGGTCGGTCGTCGGCGGGGTAGCCAACCCAAAAATGAGAGGGGTGGGGAATTGAAAACGAGGGCATATGGGGAACCAAAAAGGGGGGAGAAAATTTAGGATTATTAGCAATGAAAAAATACCATCGCTAATAAGATCATTCTGTTACTAATAATCCTATGATCAAATCAAAAAAATAAATTACTTTTATAGCGACGAACTAATCATCGCTAAAAGTCAAAAATACCATCATTAATAATTTATTTTATGACGGTATAATTATTGATCACCATTTATCATTGGTAAAAAATATTATTAGCGACGGCAAAATTGCTATCACTAATAGCTGTCGGTAAAGATCTTTTTCTTGTAGTACCTTTTATCGATGATCAATGATGACCAAAAGATAAGCAGTCACAAAAAAAAATATTAGCGACAGAATTTTTGATTTTTAGCAATGGCTAATGGCATCGCTAATAAATAGTAATTTATTTTTTAATTTAATCATAATATTATTGGCGATGGAAATATCTTATTAGCAATGGCATTTTGCCATGCTAATAACTATTAGGGACGGCTTTAGCCGTCGCTAATATCTCTAAATTTTTCACCATCGATTCCCCCCTCACCCTCGATTTTTGGCTTCCCCACTATTTTTAGGATCCCTGCGTGCCATTGTTTTCCCCACCCCCTCAGTTTCTGGGTTGGCTTCCTCGCCGGTGACCGACCGCCCTCCCCCTCCTGCATCCTCTCATTCTCCCCTTACTCCCCCCCCGCTCTTAGTTTTCATCTCCCCACCGACGACCGATCGACCCCTTTCCCCTCTCTCGATTCCCCAGCTCACGCACACCACCGTCGCCATCGGCATCCCTGCGTCGCTTCCCCATTGCCACCGTCCACCTATCGGATTTCCTATGCCACGTTCCCTTTGATTTTCCAGCTCACGCCTCCCCATCCACGTGCCGCCACCTCCCCTTCGTCGTCCCCGTGCAACCGGAGTCCTCGCACCACTGTTCCCTTGTCGGATCTACCGCCCTCCTTATCGGATCCGCTCTCCCCATGCCGGCGATATCATTCCCTTATCGGATCCACCGTTCCCTTGCCGGATCTACTGCCCTTCTTATCCGATCCGTCACCCCCTTGCCGGATCCGCTCTCCCCACATCGATGATGCCGTTCTTTTGCCAGATCTACCATCCCCTTTACCGGATCCGTTGCCCCCCTTGCCACTAATAGCAGCGAGCTTATTTCTGACAAACTTTTAGTGACGGAGTTCTATCGCTAATAGTATTAGCGATGGAATTCGGGTTATTAGCGACGGCGAATAATATGTTTTCTTGTAGTGGAAAAAATAGAGAGGTCCGAATGGTTTTTCTCTGGTAATCACTTGCGATCGAGGAGTGTCTCAGCTAGAGGTGGAGGAGAGGGCTTTTATAGGTGGGATCTAGGGCTTCGGCGAGGTCTAGAATTCTAATCCCACTCGGATTCGAAGAGGGAATACGAACTCCATCAAGAGTCCTCTTCCATTGTTTCTGGATTTTTTTTTGTGTTTTTGGTTTGGCTTTGAGATTCTTATGAAAAATATGGGTCTTTATATTATCCCTTAAAATAATTTTATCCTCAAAATTAGCATATTGTAAAGTCAAAATTTTATGGGTACAAAATTCTTATCCTATCATCCTTCTTCACTCAAAAAAAAATCCAATCTTTTATCATAACACCTTCACTTAAATCACCATACTTTCGCTGCGCACTGTCAGTTCCATGAATTATAATTTTTGAATCAATAAATTATAGTTTGTCAGTTCCATGAATTACAATCCTTGATACAAATTATCTTTCCAAACCTTATGAATGAGCTCTGCTATAATCCCTAATGATCATAACCTTGAGTTTTGACATCCTTTATATCATTCTCTCACAATAAAATCCAATCCACCAATATAACTAATATATTTTTTTATTCACATGCGAGTTTCATACATGATTCTCTTATGAGTTCAATGCTCAAAAATATTTCTATCTTATATGATGTAGCTCTTTCTTAGGCCAAATCATAACAAACTTTCTTCCAATAAGCCCAAAATTGTAATAATCCAACGATTGACATTAAGATTAGAAAAGTTATCATGATTTTCACTCATATCAAGTTTAGAATTCCAAAATCTTCTAAATAATAATTGAACAAGTATTCATGACTCAACATAACTTATCATTATAATCATCTTATATTCAAAGGCCAATACCTCTTATACTTAGGTCAAGCGCTACTTACTGCAATCCAAGACATAACCATCCATTTCTGTCATACACATCATATGCCACTTGTGTATAATTTCATCATAGTACCTATTGATCCAAAATTCAAACTTTATATCTTTCTAGTACTTTTATTATGTTCCTAGTGATCATACCGTTCTATCACATGCTATTAATCATAACCCAAATTTTGATATCACTTATGTCATAGTCCCTAGTGACCTTAAACCTAAGTTCTGATGCATTCTATCACATTCTATTGATCATATCCAAAGTTTTGATATTACTTATGTCACAGTCCTTAATGATCTTAAACCTAAACTCTGATACTATTTCTGTCACATCCCGAACCTCGCACTTGGATTGGATACATGATGGCCGCACACTTCCTAGGACAAGCCTTAAAAATGGTAAGGCCTTATAATTTATTACAACATCTCAATATCTATAAATAATAATGATCTACTTTCATAACAATGAGCAAAATTTACATAATTATAAATTCAATTTCTTCTATCATCTAACCGAATATTAATAATGCTCTATCTATTAATCCGTTCACTTGTGACCCCAAATTCTAGCCTACCATGAGCACCTTGCAACTTTGAAAAGAAAAGAGAAGTGGAGGGGGGGTGAACTTTACAGTCCAATAAAAATCTCTGCATAACTACATCAGTATAATAATATAATTTAAAAATAGCAATGCGCATAAATCATGAAATCTTATATCAAATATCAAGAAGAATGCAAACATCTGTATAAACATATGTTAAATATCTATCTTGTCAAAAGAGATGCATCACCACATGTCAATAAGTGAAACTTTTTATTCAGCATTAATTTCATATTTTGTCATCTATTTTTTTTATCACATGTCCAATTATTTTAATCTTTTTCTTTCTAATTTTGGACTAATCAAGACCATGCGACGATCTTTATTCGGATCGAATTTTCATGATCTTCTTATATTAAATTCTTCATGATCTTTCCTAGATCAAGTTCTCATGATTTTTCTCAGATCAAATTCTCATGATTTTTCTCTGATCATATTTCATGCACAAGTCCATGAGGGTTGTCCTAGGCATAAGCTCATGGCCGACTATTTTTCGATCTTCGTCAGATCGAATTCTCATGCATAAGCTCGCAGAGATTGTTCTACATGATAAAGCTAGTCCAAACTATATCATTTCTACCTGATTATTACATGTTGATTTCATTAAATTATTTTCAACTTACAGTGTGATCAAGATAACTGTATCATACCTATATAATCATACCATCAATCATTGATACACATATATAGTCGACAAATAATATACTTATATTGAAAATTATACAAAAATGATAGTATTTCCAATATGACAAATCCATTAATATAAATCCGACGATGCAAAATCAACCATATAAATCCAATAAAAAAATAGCATATATAATAATGATTATGTACAGAGATTCTTATCTTTACTGATGTTTCATCCAGATACAGAAATCGATGAACTCCTAAGTCTATAAACCTAGAATCAAGATATTTCACTCAATATTTTGTGCAAATAGTCACACCTCTATATAATCAGGATTGAACATAAAACTTATACACAGAGAATTAAAGATAAACACCTAAACATCATCAGTCCAGGACCCCTCCTAGGATCAACTACTTGATCTAGGTTATCTAGGTATTTGGATCCTCTATTGGTTCATAAAATTTTTAGAGAGAGAAAATTCATGAAAAGAGAGAAAAATCTAGAGAAAAAAAATAGAGAGAGAAAGTGGAGAGAGAGTAAAGGGTGGAGAGAGAAGATTTTTTTTTCTCTTTCCTTCCCTTTCTCTCGTTTCTTTTTTTCTTCATTGAAACAGGGGAAGGGGATCTTAAGCCGACCCACCTCCCACAGCCATGGTCTTTTCTGGCAACACCTCAGTGGCTTTGGTAGGGATGGCTTTGGCCCTCAGCAACCAACGTAAGGTTGCATCCCACGATGATGGTTGGTTCGGTGGGAGGAAGAAAAGGAAGAAACAGGGGAGGCCATCTTGATGGGATCCCAACAACAATTCGGCAGCGAAAGCAACCTTAAGACCAAGAAAGATGAGGAAGGTCTTCATGAAGGAGATCCAATACCCCTTCTCCGATGAGGAATCAAAGCTGAATCGATGGTGAATTGTGGAGCTCACTCAATGAAAAACTAGAGGTCTGAATGATTTTTCTCCAGCAATCACTTGTGACTGAGGCGCGACTCAGCTAGAGGGGGAGGGAGGGCTTTTATAGATGGGATCTAGGGCTCCGGTGAGCTCTAGAATTCTAATTCCACTCGAATTCGGAGAGGAAAGATGGACTCCATCTGGAGTCCTCTTCCACTACTTTTGGATTTTTTTTGTGTGTTTTGTGTTTGGCTTAGAGATTCGTACGAAAAATATGGGTCTTTACACCTGTTACACCGAGATTTGTTCTCCAAAGGGCAAAATTTATCCTTAAGGGTAGTGGCATCACACCTCAGATGATAAATATTTTTATCTAGTAATTTTATTCTTATCATTTTAGTATTTTTTTTCTATTAGGTTATACTTGAGTGGTTCTCCACTCAGATTCAATTAGATCTATGTTGAATGATGAAAATCTCACATCGATGATCCGAGCTATTAGATGTGATTTATTATCTCTAAATTGCTGACATAATAAAAATCATATGATTCAAACATTCTAAGCCTATACATTAAATGGTCAAAAAATTGAACAGTCTAAATACAATTACATTATATAGTTTTTTAATCATTTGATGCATATTCTAGAGATATCCAAATCCTATAATTTATTGTGTAAGTAATTTATAGGAAGTAGATAATATCCAACAATTGGATCATTGATATAAGATTCTTGGATAATTAGAGAGCTCAGAAGAGGTCAGAAGAGGTCTTGGTATCTACCAATTGATGGATTTGCTCTGTCTCCCTTTTGTTCTTCTCCTCACTGGATTTTTTTTTTTTTGAGAATCCAGGTGGAAGTAAGGCTCTTCCCCTGAGTGAGTTACTTATTTTATTCAGATGAGTACATGGGTGTTGGTTGAGTTTGTTGGTGATGTCTGACTAGGACATCACCTCCAAAGGACCTTTTCGATACCACGCATCGCAGTAGAAAGAAAAAAAAATAAAACAGAAACAATCAAATACGTGGATCAGTCAAAAAAGACTCGCCTCCATGGGACATACAAGCGTCACTATGAGAAAAAAAATTACAAGAGGAGATCACACCCTCAACCATCATACACCCAATCTCTCCCTCACAAGAAGCTCTCCCTCATCAAAAGCTCTTTTTCTAGGAAGATCTTCTTAAACCCCTGAAGCGATCGCTGTCCGTTATCTGACAGTCTGCTTGAAGCACCCTGCTCCTACTCTCTGTCGGCATCTCTTGGTCTGCTGCTACGGTCCTCTGCCAAACAACCAAAGCCACCGTACGTCGCTCTATTGCTATAGGATGATTTTGTAGGCCTTTGAACCCAAACAGGATCGGAAACCAACTCCTGTTTGAGTCAAAGTGCCTCTCCAGCCATCAGATCAAGACCGGCTCCCATCCTAACCATCAGATCACGCAACAGGAGTCTCCAATCCATGAAAAACCCCTGTAGACCGTGAGAAACCAGAGAAAAACCCCTGTCATCCATCATGGACCATGCAAAACCAAGGAAAATGCCCGCTCGGTCCATACGGGTCCCATGGACTGCCAGTCCAAGCACCGTGCGTGGACCGTATGGAAAAATCAAGCGGGCCGTGCCTGCACGCGCACGTCTGGGCCTGGGCGCCCATACGTCCGCATGCTGGGCTGTGCACCGCTGCGGTCACCGTCGGCTTCGCTGCTCCGATTTTTATACCATCTTCTATCAAGCGTATCTCCTTCATCTGATCTTCGTTTGTATTGATGTTGGGCTCGTTGGACTCCGTTCGTCATCGGAGACCTCGTTGTGGGCTCAGTGTGGACCGAATCTTGAGACATCAAATCTTAACAATCTCTATCTCGACTCAACATTCGACCTCCTCCAAATTTTGAGAGCTTCTAGATCTCCTCATCCCCATGCCCTGGGGTAATTGCTTGCTGATCATGGATGGACAAGCATGGGAGTCGAGCCAGGCTGCTCGATCCCATCTTCATCGTATGTTGTGCTCCTCCTGATCTAAGACCTGCTCGGGATATTATCCTGCGGCAATAAGAATCTCACCCTACGATATCACCTCTCATCCTCTCGAGTCTCGCATCTTGTGTCCAATCCATCTCTACCTGAAGCTCCATCTCGCTCTAGACTCCTCCTGGCTCTTGAAGCTCCACCTCGCATTAAACTCCCCTGGCTCTTGAAGCTCCACCTCATACTGGGCTCCCCATCAGGTAGTAATGTCCTCTCATCCTCTTCTTTCCCTCCAGAATAATCCTATCGCCGCGCAATACCTTCAGGATTTCTCCTCCAGCTACCATTCTGTAGCCTCTCGAATGCAATTTGCTCGGTGAGATAAGATTCCGTCTGAAATCGGATATGTATTGGATCTCCCCCAATCTTCTCACTGCACCATCATGTGTCCTCCAACTAACCGTCATGATGCCTCTGATCGTACAGCTCGATCTATCTGATAGATAAATAGTACCCTCATTGCTCTCCAGGGGTCAAACTGCTCCTCTTTGTAACATACATGATAGGTGCATGTAGAATCTAAAATCCACTGTTGAAAAAAAGTAGATACTTCGTCAGATATCTCCAGAACATCACCCTCTGACTCGCTACTGGCCGTCGCTGCAGTAGCCCTCATCTGATCCCTGAGTTGAGAGTAATCTTTGGCTAGATATCCCAACTCGTCACACTGATAACATCTGGTCTTGCTTAAGTCCCTCGTCCTGGACTTGGACCGCCCTCGTCGCGATCTCCCATTGCTTTGTCTACCGCCTCCTACTCCTTCAGAAACCACCAAAGCTGAGCTGCCACCTAAGCTCGAAGCTAAGTTCTCCCTCTTGAGAACTTCGTTTTGAAGAATCGCCGCGGTGACCTCGTCCATCTTGATGGTGCTCTTCCTCACTAGAAGAGCAATGACTAAGGACTCATACGAAGGAAGAAGCGATGCTAGCAAGGCGAGCGCCCCGATCTTCTCTTCAACTTTCTCGCTAATGCTGAGAAGGTCGGTGAGGATCTTCTGAAAGTGATTGAGATGCTCTTGCATGCTCTGTCCCTCAATCATCCATAGCTGGTAGAACTGCCTCCATAGGAAGAGGGTGTTGGTGAGAGACTTCGCCATGTACAACTCCTCGAGCTTCGACCATAACACCATCGGGGAAGTCTCACCAAGCATATGGATCACCACCTTATCCACTAGGTATAAGCGGATCATACTTACCACTTGCATCTGGAGCCACCTCCAATCCTGTACCTCCATGGTAGTCGGCTTCTCCTCGCACAAGAGAGCATCGATCAACCTTTGCTGGATAAGCACGTCCTTCACCCTTGCCTACCACAAGGAGAAATTATTCTTTCCATTAAACCTGCTGATCTCCATCTTGATTGATCTTATCTTCTCCATCTTCAATTTTGCTCACCACCACTGCAATCTGTGTCCGGATACTGCCTCGCTCTGATGCTACTTGTTGGGGACGTCTGGCTAGGATACCACCTCCACAAGATCTTTTCGATACCATGTGTCGAAGCAAGGAGAAAGAAAAATAAACAGAAACAATCAAATACGTGGATCAGCCAAAAAAGGCTCGCCTCCACATGGCATGCAAGCTTTACTATGAGAAAAAGAAAATTACAAAAGGAGATCACACCCTCAACCCTCGTACACCCAATCTCTCCCTCACAAGAAGCTCTCCCTCATAAAAAATTCTCTCTAGGAAGACCCCTCTGAACCCCTGAAATAACTACTGTCTGCTGTCTGCTAGTCTACCCAAAGCACCCTGCTCTTGCTTTCTATCGGTGTCTCTCGGTCTGCTGCTGCGATTGTCTGTCGAATAACCAAAGCCACCGTAAGTCGCTGTATTGCCACAGGGTGATTTTACAGGCCTCTGAACTCAAACAAGATCGAAAACCAACTCCTGTTTGACTCAAAGTGCCTCTCCAGTCGTCAGATCAAGATCGGCTCCCGTCTTAACTATCAGATCGCGCAACAAGAGTCCCCAGACCATGAAAAACCCCTGTAGACCGCGAGAACCAAGGGAAATGCCTGTCGGTCCACCATGGACCGCACGAACTAAGGGAACACTCGCTCGATCCACGCAGATCCCCATGAACCGTCGGTCCATGCACCGTGTATGGATCCTATGGGAAAATCGCACAGGCCGCGCCCATGTGCGCATGCCTGGGCTTAGGCCGCGCTCGCCCGAGCCTGGGCTGTGCACCGCTGCAGCCTCTATCGTTCTGATTTTTATACCATCTTCTATCGAGCGTATTACCTTCATCCGATTTTTGTTTGAGTTGGTCTTGAGCTCGTTGGATTTTATTCGTCATCGTGAATCTCGTTGTGGATTCAATATAAATCGAATTTTGAGACATCAAATTTTAATTGAATTTACTTTTTCGACCGGTGCCAAAGATATATCGTTGCATGAGCGTGTCCCATCAGACAAGTAATTGTGGATGGGAAGGACCGGCCCACGAAACCAAACAAAATAACGAAAGTGCCACGTGATGATCTCACGGCTCCGGAACTATACTGTGAAAATTCCTATTGCTTGTCTCGACCAGAGGAAGTCGTCTCTCTCAGCAACTTAAATGGCCGTCCTGGATGTCAGAGAGATGATCAAGCTGATTAACTATTTGCTCCAAATTTTGACCGCTGGCTGTTGAAGTCCAGCTCTTGAGAGTGAAAGCTGCTTGTTTTGCTATTGGTAGAGGCTTGGTCGTACGGAATTGGGAAACACGAGTTACGCTGCTTCCGTAAACACCACACGTTGGTTACACGAAGACAATCGAAGGCTGGGAATTTATCTTTTATAGGTTGTAGGAACCTCCAAAAATCCCAAACACGAGTAAACGAGGTTCGCAGCTCTAAAAATATTATAATAAAATAATTATTAACAACAAAAATCATATCGGTTACAAGAAGACATTCGGAGGCTGAAATTTATCTTTTATAGATTGTAGGAACCTCCAAAATCTTAAATATGAGTAAATAAGGTTGGCAGCTCTAAAAATATTATAATAAATAAGTTATTAACGATAAAATTTTCATCGCTAAAACCAATTCTCGTCACTAATATATATTAGCGATGAAATTTTGGTTGCTAAATTTTCATCA
>KE505145.1:68391-88258 GCA_000441515.1 Elaeis oleifera
CTATTTTTTTTTGAGGAATTCTTCTTTCAATTTCACATGCATAGTTTTGCTCAAAAACAATCAGGTGCATATTGGATGTTTATACTCTCTACTCTGTGTTCACAGCTGGTTCTTAAGGATGATTAGGTTGACAATTCATGTTAAGTTGCTCTGGAGTTTCTAACATTGCGACAGCGAGTCCCATAATATGCTTGGTTGTTTTTCAGTGTGAATCAAGTAGTGAATCTGCCACCTTTACTTTTTCAGAAAAGAAAGAAAGAACAACCATGACAAGCTGTTAAATCCATCACCAGAGAAACAGTTGGTCTTCTTCCCTAAGGTCTCCTACGACAGACCAATTCCCATCCTTCGGGCTTTATGCCATGGAAAATGTCTAGGCTGTAATTAAGAACAAACCCCTTTGATTATCAGTCCCTTTCAATGCATATGACTAAAAGGAGATGAACATGACTTATATGAAACATCTGATTATGTGACTTTATGTGCCCCACATACTAATAAGGTATTTACTTCTATTTTAAATAAATTTATTAAGATGATAAACCCACTAGAAGTTATGGAATACAAAAGGTTTCTATGTAATATTAAGAAATTTACCATGGCTTTTACTTTTCATGACGGGAGGAATATGAAATGTTTGTCTAACATAAAGGAGGGTCCCTAATCTAGCATCTATAAAATAAGGCCTGTGTTTTTCCATCAAAAGAGGCAAAAAATTAAGTAAGATATAGGCTAGAAGAAAGTCCTCTTAATATTAAAAGTGTGTAACATATGAATGGTTGATTTCTCTTTAACTTAAATAACAATGGCTGGTGGTAAAATCCTGCCATATCATTTCCACCATGTACTTGTATATAATTTTTAATATATGGTTTATATCCTTTTCTAACATATGGTATCCAAGCACCCTCTATGCTATGTTGTTGAATTTATTTGATTTTTGAGAGATCGTTGCATATAAATTTTGGATGATTTGCCACATGCTATATGGCCTTATTGTGTTATTAAAGTTTTCTTACTTGTTAAATTATAAAGCATGTTCTATGATGACTCCAAAACAAGTTGATTCATTGAGATAATATTCTTGATTTATGGTTTTAAATTATACTGGTTGATTTGGGAACATTGAAAAAATCATGGAAGATGTAAATTTATTTTCAACTAAGAGATATTTATATATTAAGGTTTCTTTGAATTTGGTTGATATATTTGTTAGATGTATACCCTAGAAGCCAGATTGGCTAATACATGTGCACATTCTATGGTCATAATTTGTAATTAAATTTAAATAATAAAATTTAGATTATTTTTTATTCATATTGTGTTTTAATTGTGTCCATTAATCATCTGAGGAATTAACGGATGATAATACATATTCTCATGAGTTGAGAATTTGAGGCACGTGTCATTAGTGATTAATTTCTAAATACTCTCGATCGATAGATCGTTATGGGGACAGTGACTGATCTAGATAGATCGGTATACAAATCGCTTTCCTTCGTGGGTAGACGAGTCTTGAGTTGACAGTGTGGGGATACTGAAGCGAGAGTGCAAGTGCTTGATAAAGATCAAAGGTACTGAACGTGATCAATATAAGAAGTCATTAGGATGCTATCCACTCATCGGTGATTTGTTCATAATTACAGTGGTATAGATAGTTCTTTGACCTGCGGTGCATCAGCTATTCACTATGGGGTTGCTGTAGTTTGATTGCATAATCACTTAATTATCTAGCCATTCAAAATCTTGTGGTGTATATTGGCTACAATAGATTTATTGTAGGAATAGGATGTGCATCTAGATGAGCTCTGTCGATCCAGATAGATAGAGAGACGTCCTATATAGTTCATGAGATCGAATCTTAAAATTCATAGCTATGGAAGGTGAATGATAGAAAGAAGTTTCCATAAGATTTTATATGGACTTGAGTCGATTGAATCTGACATATGACAGACGAACGGATTTGATGAATTATTCTTGACCTATGTCTTATCAGAACTGACGACAGAAGAATCAAACTATATGGTAACTGCACCCGAAGTTCAATATTCATTCTGCTGGATTGTCACTATATACTGCTAGGTGTCACTAGTAGATCGTGAGACTTATCGAATATCATCTTGATGATCGATGATCCTTAATGGATAGAGTTGAAAATATTCTAATTCATCGAAAGGAGTTTCGATGATATTATAATGGAGATCACAGTATATCTCACTACCAGACAGAATAGAATTTATGAGATCACACACAAAAGTGATCTTTGTCCGATTAGATGGTTGATTAGTGATTATGAATTACTAAAGGGATCTAATTGTCAATACGACTGATGATTGATCCAGTACAAGAGTTGCAATAAAGTAATTCGCTAAGAGTTAGTGAGTTATAGAAAGATTAATTAGTAATTGGATTGCTAATTGACTCAATTTGATCGAGTAATGGAGCTGCTGAAATCAAATCTAATTGAATTGGATTCAATTTAAATTGATTTGGATTTGATTAGATCAAGCTGATTGAGTTATGATATAATCCAATTGTAAGGGAGATCAATTTCTGATTTGATCAGGACTTAGATTCAGTTAATTCTTAATTAGATTAGGATTTAATTAAATAAAATTGAGTTCCTAATTAGATTAGGATTTCTCATCCATGGGTGCAGCCAATTTCTAATTTGATTAGAATTAATTGGTTGATCCAAAGACATTTGAAGAGAGTCCAGTTTGACTGGAACTCTTCCTTTCTCCCTTTGCACTGCCCCTTCTTTTCAATGTTTAGCGTGAAGTGTTCCATGCCCTTGGCTTCCCCATGCATGCCTCTTCTTTGCTGATTTTGTGCATGAAATAAGTCACACAAAAGGGAAGGAGGCGTCCAAGAGTTGGATGCCCCCTTTGGACTCTTATGTAAAAGAGTTTAAACCTATCTTAACTTCCCTTTGGATGCCACTTTAAAAGGAGGTTTATTTTGTGTGCAAAATCAGTTTTCCAACTGAGAGAAAGCGGTTTTCATGGTGAAACATATCTAAAAGGGGCATGGGGCTTCCATTTGGGCATGAGATTAGGAGGAGAGACGTCTCCTCTTGTGGGGTGCTGGTCCTAGGCTTTCTTCTTAGGATTTTGGGAAGAGAAAAAAATAGAGAGAAAGGGGTTTCTCCTATTCCACATCTTCTTTCTCCTCCACATAATCCTTCTCCAAGTCTTCTTCAAGATCAAAGAGAGTCTTCGAGATCCGAAGGAGAAATTAGAATCAACCGTCAGGAAGTGTCTTCTACAAGGGAGCTAGCATCCTGATGAAGATGCAAACCTCTGATCAGATCGAAGATTTTGTGTGGATACTCGTAGAGGTTGGATGCACATACGGCTCATCAAGAATCTCATCAGATTATCATAATCATCAGATTATGGTGAAAGACTATCCGCACAAAGATATCGAGATCTGATCTCAGGTTTTGTTTTAATTTAAATCTGATTTAAATTTCAGCATCTTAAAATCATCGGACCGATCCTATTGCATGTAGATTAGATCTACTTCATACATGTTAGATATATTAAATTATTTAATCTAGATCAATTTCTTTATTCCACTACATTCAGATTTTAAAGTTAAAATATACATGCTCTGATTTCTACATGCATGATCCTGAATGTGCGACATCCTTCAAGTGATATCAGAGCCACAAGTCATTGTTTCAGATGTATTTTAAAATCTAAAAATCAAATTTGAAAATTTAGATTAGATCTAATTTAAATATATATGATAATTAGATCTATTTTACAATAGATATAAATGATCAGGATATGCATATTTGATATGTGTTATTATTAGTAGCCTAGCACTCTTTAAAATTTATAGTAAAGGCCATCCTGCCATAGAGGACTATAGTGAAAGGGGTGCTTGTATGAATCGAGAAGAATCATAAAATAATTATTTTAATGCATGAGATGCATGGTAATAAATCTAAAATTCATTTAGTTATGTATGAGATACATAATATGTTTAATATGCATGAGATGTATATTGTTAAATCTCACATTGCATGAGATGCATGTTGATAGATTTGAATATTGCATGAGATGCATGATTATTAGATCTGAAAATTGCATGAGATATAGTTTGTTAGATCTAAAATTATATATAAGATACATAGATTATCAGTTTAGATCTGAAAGTAGTTTCGACATCTAAACTACCTCATGTTCATAATCCACTTAATTAAAGATATGAAATTATGAATTAAAGATCTGAAATAAGTATTAATGATTCAAAAATTAAGATTAAAATTTGAAATTGAGAATTTAAGATTTTAATCTTAAGCATAAAATATGAGAGTTTGGGCTTGGATAGTTCAATTAGGTCCAGTAATTCAATTATTTTTTGATAATCGATCAGTATATGATGGGGCTCAATCGAGATGAGCGATTGATCCAATCTAATCAAGAGTCGATTAGGATTAGATCAAGAGTGCTTGAGATCAACCCAATAGTTATATATTGGTCACATCGATTCATAGCCTCATGTTGGATCGATTAACTCAAAGACCTAATTTGGCTCAGTGATTCGAGCCTGAGTTATAAAGGCTAGCCTATTCAAAATTGATTGATTTATTGGTCTTTAAGAAAGTAATTTGATTCGACCTAAAGAAAGATGGTTATTTAATTAATTTCGTTCGCTAACCTCACCAATTTATTGGTGTCTAAGAAAAGCAATGGAGGGCTCCCATCGATCTTACACTTTTTTGATCAATTTGGTTGATTAGTCTTGATGTGGTTGCTTGATGATTCGAGCTAGCCTATGCCCTTAGGATTAGTCATAACAGTTATGACTAATTAGGATTAGCTCCATTATAATTATGGATTTACATGAAATGTAAATTAGCAATCAAAGAATTAAAAGATATAAATTAGAAACCTCCTCAATAATATTAAGTCCAGAGATCTTTCACTATTGTAGAGTACCATGCTCTCTCTGATGTTGATTGCTCTTGACTGGATAAAGTAGTTCAGTTGCATCAGGAGAGAAGTAACCACTCTAAATACGAGGTGGAGATGGGGTTGGGCTCAAGATCTATCAGGTGAGGGTCCAATGACGGTTTTATTCATGCTCAATGGTGGGTCTGACTTAACTAAAAATTAGGTCAAGATCTGTCAGGAAGGTTTCAAGATTTAGAGATCAAGTCTGCTATAATTTTCTTGAAAAGCATTGAGCAAGAGTTGTCCACCCATTGATTGATATGTTCATCAAGATCTATCAGATGAGATGGTGTGCTAATCGATAGGACCACAGTACCCACTAGAAATTTTAACTCGTGAAGAGATTTTCGCTTCCTAACCTGAGGAGTGCTAGGATCTGAAGCAATAGTGGGAGCTCTGAAGAAATAGTGGGAGCTAATTTTTTTTAAATAAATATTTAAATAAATAAATTAATTATAAAAGTCTAACTAGAAACTTCTTCTGTAAGAAATTTATCCGCCTCTAATAGTCTAGCTCGCATCTTAAAAATCAATCAATTGTCAGGTTCCAACTATAAGGATTGGCTAAGGGACTTGAAAAGTGTTTGAGTTTTGAGAAGCTAGATTGTGTCTTAGACTAGAATGTCGATGGAGATCTTGAAAAGTTTAAGGGACACACCTTTAGAAGAAATGTCGGATCTGCTCGTGATTGAGACTAATCTAACGGTTTCTTCTACTACTAGTTGGGTAATAGACTTTGATTCTAGTGATATTTGTACACTTCAATGCAGAGTCTTAAGAAATATAAAAGATTGAGGTTAGGAGAGATGACCCTACGAATAGGCAACGAAACAAGAGTTGCTGCTGTGACCGTAGGAATCTATCTTCTTCGATTATCATTTAGTTTCTATTTAGAACTAAGAGATTGTTACTATATACCTAATGCGAGCAGAAATTTGATTTTTGTTTATACTTAGCACGGTATGATTATGAAATTAGTTTCAAAAGGGACTATTGTATTATTTATTTTGAAAAAAAATGGTTACACGTAGTCACTTAATCAACAGTCTCTACCATTTGCATGTTGATGTAAATGAGTTAATTAATTTATCCGAGCAAATTGTGAGTGCCGTTGGATCTAAGAGATATAGAGATAAGATTAACTTGAAGTATATGTGGCATCTTAGACTAAGTCATATCGAAGAAGAAAGGATTAACAGACTAGTGAAAGATGGTCTTTTAGACTCGTTCTCGGATGAATCAATTTTAGTCTGTGAATCCTACCTTCAGAAAAAAATGATCAAGCTATCCTTTATAGGACACAGAGAAAAGACTACTGAGGTACTGGCTCTGGTACACATTGATGTGTGTGGTCTATTTAATATACCGATTAGAAGAGGTTATCTCTACTTCATCATTTTTATCGATAATTTTTTATGGCATGAATATATATTTCTTATGAGACACAAATCTGAAGCCTTTGAAAGTTTAAAAATTTAGATTTGAGGTAGAAAGTAAATTGAAAAATCACTTAAGGTACTTGGATCAGATCAAGGAGAAGAATATCTAAGTGAAGAATTTTTCAGTTATCTCAAAGTAAATGGTATAGTCTCTCAATGGACTCCACCTAAAATACAAATACCTCAGCTCAACGAGATTTTAGAATGAAGAAATTGGATCCAATTGGATATGATTTGATCCATGATGAGCTTCACGAATCTCCTTTATTTCTTTGGAGACACATCTTAATGACTGTCAATTTCTTAAATAATAAAATTTCTCTAAATCTGTTCCTACCATATCATATAAAATGTGGCATGATAAGAAATCAAATTTTGATTATCTTAGAATTTGAGGATGTCTGATCTATGTCAAATGACAACAGGCGGATAAGTTAGAGGCTAGATCTATGAGAGCTCATTTTATAAGATATCCAAAAGAATCTTTGGGGTACTATTTTTATCTCCCGAAGGATCACAATATGATTATGAGCCAGCATACCAAATTTTTGAAAAGAGATTTTGTCTAGGATGGAGATAATGAGAGCAAAATTCAGCTTGAAGAGAGTGTCTCTGAAAAGCAACGAGCCATAGAGCCTGTGGAACCCGTTCCACCTCGTAGATCCATTAGGATCTCACGTCCTCCTGAAAGATACATGGGTATGCTAATAGAGTATGTAGAGAAAATATTCTTCATGGATGATATGGGCCATGTTGATGATCCTAAAACCTATAACGAGGTGATATCAGACATCAACTCTGAGAAATAGTTGAAAGTGATGAGGTTAGAGATTGACTCAATGCATACCAACCAGATCTAGATCTTAGTAGATCTACCAGCAGGAATAGTTCTTATTGGGTGTAAATGGATCTTTAAGAGAAAGATCGGTTCGAATAGAAAGATGGAGACCTCTAAAATGAGGTTTGTGGCTAAAGATTATAGTTAGCGCGAAGATGTTGACTATTAGAAGACCTTCTCGTCAGTTATCATGCTGAAGTCCATTCGAATACTGCTTCCTATTACAGCAGCTCATGACAATGAGATATAGTAGATAGATGTGAAAACTATCTTTCTGAATCGATATCTTGAGGAAGATATTTATATGTAGCAGCCTCTGGGTTTCACGTCCAGTGATGGAGATCACAAGGTCTACAAGCTGCAAAGATCCATTTATGGACTAAAGTAAGTGTCTCAAAGTTGGAATACTCGATTTAATGATGCGATCAAATCATTTAGTTTCATCAAGAATGAGGAGGAACTATGCGTGTTCAAGAAGGTCAGTGGGAGGGCTGTCACATTCCTCATATTGTACGTGGATGACATTCTCCTAATTGAAAATGACATTCTCATGATAACTTCTGTAAAACTTTGGTTATCCAAAGAGTTTTCAATGAAAGACTTTAGAGAAGCATTCTGTATTTTGGAAATGAAGGTTTATAGAGATAGATCTAAAAGGATGCTAGATTTATTACAGTAACTATACATAGAGAAAGTGCTGAAATGGTTCAGCATGAAAAACTCCAAGAGGGATCTGTTGCCCTTCAGGTATAGAATTCATCTCTCTAAAAAAATATGCTGTAGCATACTTAAGGAGATTCACCATACAAGCAAGATCCCTTATGCTTCGGCTATAGGGAGGCTCATGTATGTTATGCTATGTACTCAACCTGATATTACTCTTGCTGTGAGTATCACAAGCAGATATCAGTCGAATCCAAATGGGGAGCACTGGATTTCTGTGAAAAATATCCTTAAATACTTGAGGACTAAGGATCTCTTCTTAATCTTTGGAGGAGGAGACTTATGGGTATAAGGATATATAAATTTAAACTTTATGTCTGATATTGATGATAAAAAGTCGACATCAGGTTTTATGTTTCTGTATAATGGTGGTGCGATTAGCTGAAAGAGTTTCAAGCAACTGATTATTACAGATTTCACAATGGAGGTAGAGTACATCACCGCATCAGAGGCTACTAAAGAAGGATTCTGGTTCAAGAAGTTTATTGTGGAGTTGGGTGTGATGCCATCAGATGTCGTCTCACTCTTCTGCAAAAACAATAGTTCCATAGCACTCGCTAAGGAACTGAGGTCTTATCAAAAATTCAAGCATATCGAGTGATGATTTTATTTCATTCATGAATACCTTGAGAAAAAGTTCATCAAGATGTAGAGAGTCGACTCTACAGAGAATGTGGCTGACCCGCTGACCAAGCTGCTGAGCCAATAGAAGACTGAAGCTCATCTTGAGAAGATGGAGCTTAGGTTCATGGTCAATTGACTTTAGGTTAAGTAAGAGTTTGTTAGATGTATGCCCTAGAAGTCAGATTGGTTGACACATGTATATATTTAGGATCATAATTTATAATTAAATTTAAATAAATAAAATATAGATTATTTTTTATTTATATTATGTTTTAATTGTATCTATGAATCGTTTGAAGAATTAATGGATGATGACACGTATTTTAATAGTTGAAAATTTGAGGTACGTGTCATTAGTGGTTCACTTTTAAATGCTCTCAATCGATAGATCATTGTGGGGATGGTGACTGATCTGGATATATCGATGCACAGATCGCTTTTCTTTATGAGTAGATGAGTTCGAGTTGATAGTGTGGGGATACTGGAGCGAGAATGTAGATACTTGATAAAGATCAAGAGTACTAAGCGTAATCAACATGAGAAGTCATTAGAATGGTTGCCCACTCATCGGTGACTTGCTCAAAGTTGTAGTGGTGTAGATAGTTCTTTGACCTATGGTGCCTCGACTGTTCACAGTAAGGTTACTATGTTTGATTGCACAATCACTTGGTTATCTAGCTATTCAAAATCTTATGATGTATGTTGGCTACAGTAGGTCCATTATAGAAATAGGATGTGCACTTAGATGGGATCTATCGAGTTGGATACATAGGGAGAGGTCCTATGCAGTTTACGAGGCTGAGTCCTAAAATCTATAGCCATGGTAGGTGAATGATGGAAAAAATTTTCATAAGATTTCACATGGACTCGAGTTAATTGAATCTGACACATGATGGATGAACGGATTTGATGAATTATCCTTGACCTGCATCTTATCAGAACTCACGATAGAAGAATCGAACTACATGATAACTGTACCTAAAAATTCAATATTTCATTCTTTAGGTTGCCACTACATACTGCTAGGTATCACTGATGGATCGTGAGACTTATCGAGCATCATCTTGATGATCGATGATCCTTGATGGGCAGAGTTAGAAAAGTTTCAACCCATCGAAAGGAGTTTCGATGATATTGTGATAGAAATTATAATATATCTTACTATCAGATAAAATAGAATTTATGATGTCACACACAAAAGATATCTTTGTCTGATTAGATGGTTGATTAGCGATTATGAATTATTAAAGAATCTAATTATCAATACAATTGATGATTGATTCAATGTAAGAGTTGTGATAAAATAATTCGTTAAGAGTTAGTGAGTTATAGAAGAATTAATTAGTAATTGGATTGTTAATAGACTCAATTTGATTGAGCAATGAGACTAAAATTAAGTCTAATTAAATTAGATTCAATTTAGATTGATTTGGATTTGATTACATCAAGCCCGATTGAGTTATGAGATAACCTAATTGCAAGAAAGATCAATTTCTGATTTGATCAGAATTTAGATTCAATTAATTTCTAATTGGATTAGAATTTAATTAAGTAAATTAAGTTTCTAATTGGATTAAGATTTCTCATCTCCATGGGTGCAGCCAATTTCTAATTTGATTAGAATTAATTGGTTGATCCAAAGACATTTGAAGAGAGTCCGGTTTGACTGAAACTCTTCTTTTCTCCCTTGCGCACCACCCCTTCTTTTCAACATTTAGCATGAAGTATTCCACGCCCTTGGCTTCCCCACGTGTGCCCTCTTCTTTACTGATTTTGTGCATGAAATAAGTCACCAAAGGGAAGGAGGCATCCAAAAGTTGGATGCCCCCTTTGGACTCTTATCTAAAAGAGTTTAAACGTATCTCAACTTCCCTTTGGATGCCACATTAAAAGAGGTTTATTTTGTGCACAAAATCAATTTTCCATTGAGAGAAAGTGGTTTTCACGGTGAAACATATCTGAGAGGGGCGTGGAGCTTCCGTTTGTGTGTGAGATCTAGAGGAGAGGCATCTCCTTTTGTGGGGTGTTGGTCCTAGGGTTTCTTCTTAAGGTTTTGGGAAGAGAGAAAAATAGAGAGAAAAGGGTTTCTCCTATTTCACATCTTCCTCCTTCTCCACATAATCCTCTGACAAGTCTTCTTCAAGATCTAAGAGAGTCTTTAAGATCCAAAGGAGAAATCAGTATCAATTATCAGGAGGTATCTTCTGCAAGGGAGCTAGTATCTCGGTGAAGACTTAGACCTCTGATTGGATCGAATGCTTCGTATGGATATCCGTAAAGGTCGGACGTAGGTGCGGCTCATCGAGGACCTTATTAGAGTATCACAATCATCAAATTACGATGAAAGACTATCTGCACAAAGGTATCGAGATCTGATCTTGAATTTTATTTTGATTTAAATCTGATTTAAATTTTAGCATCTTAAAATCATGTGATCGATCCTATTGCATGTAATTTGGATCTATTTATACATGTTAGATAGATTAAATTATTTAATCTAGATCAATTCTCTTTATTCTGCTACGTTTAGATTTTTAAAGTAAAAAATCTGCATGCTTTGATTTCTACATGCATGATGTCGGATGTGCGATATCCTTCAATATCATCATGGTATTATTTTAATATTAGTTTTGGAAATAATTTCTAATTAGTACTATTCTAATATCTCTAGACAAAAGTCCTTTTCAAACAATATTTCACTTTGATATCTTTCAATAATTAATTTTGAGACCATTATGTGAAAATATTTATTTAAGGATTTTTGTAAATTTTTTGCCTAAGGATTTGATTGCAGAATTTTTTTGGATCTACTAGTTTGCATGTTAACATAAGAATTAATTGATATTATACGATGCCATTTTAAGGTAATGATAGTAGAATGACTTAGGGTAGCCATAGCATCTTAAGGCATAATAATAATCACACAAAGCATAAAGCTAATAAGACTTCATAATGCATAATAGTATTATAAAATTGTGATTGTTTCATAAAGATAATGACATGGACCCACAAAGAGGTTGTTATTTTTATAATTTAATTGGAATAAGATGGTAGATTAAGCATTAAAATTTTTTCCTTAGGCCCTTAGGTATGAAAATTTTATTCTTAGTACTTATATTTACTAGTTTTATTATAGAAGTCGCTAAATAAATATAATGTGTGATGCAACCTCTGTCCATAGGAAGGTTTTAAATGTATTTCTTCTAAATTGATAATGGTTGATCTAGAATTAGATTTTATGCTTCATATCATTGATATATTTATTTATTTATTTTAGTTATTACAGTCATTCCTACTATATTTGTTAATAATCGATGCATCTCATATTCTAATGCTAAGTGGTGATAATTTTACTAATTAAATAAAAGGTTCTCTTTACTTTGGGGTTGCTGAGAAAAATATCTCAAGATTCGATCCATAATAATCTCAGAATGAGATTCAGAACGACGAACAGAGTCCAACGAGCTCAAGAACAGCCCAAACGAAGTTCAGATGGAGAAACTGTGCACGAAAGAAGGCCAAAAGGTGGATGGAAATGGCACCCGGACGGCAAACAGGCCCCACAGGCCAGTGTGGGCTCGTAGGTATGCGGGCCAGGGTCAGGCCCAGCATACGGGCTAGCAGCGTGATGTGGCCCAGCACATGAGCGCACGCGTGGCCCAGCACATGAGCGCACATGCAGCCCACACTCGAGTGCGGCCTAGATCGCACAGGGTACTGCGGTCGAGCTGGCACGGTCTATGGGGAGCTACGTGGACCAGTGGATCATTTCCCCTAGGTTTCACCCGGTTCACGGTAGATCGAATGTGATTCCAAATGCATTTATAATGGTTTATAAGTTTTATCGTGGATCAGAGTGTGGGAGAGTGCAATATGATGGCCCAAGGACGAGCCGATTGTGATCTAACTATTCAGTAGCTTCCTGGGTGCTATCAGGAGTACTGTGACAGATATGACTCAGATTTGGGCTGCATCTGAGGTCTTTAAAATTGCTGTGGGCAATAGAGAACGACAAACCGTGGTAGTAGTGTTCGGCAGGCAGACCCTGGAGAGGCGCCAGCAGAGAGTAAAGGTACAGGGATACCTTAGGCAGACTATCAGATAGCGGACAGCAGTCATTTCAGGGATTCAGGGGATCTCCTAAAGAGAGCTTTGTGAGGAAGAGTTTTTATTGAGAGAGAGGGAACGGTGTACAAGGGTTGAGGGGGTAATCTCTTGTAAATTTTTTTTCATAATGAAGCTTGCATATCCCGCAGAGACGAGCCTTTTGACTGATCTGTGTATTTAATTATATTTTTTATTTATTTTTTTTCTTTCTGTTGCAACGTATGGTACCGGATCCTGCACAACAAGTGGTATCAAAGCTAGATGGTACCAGGATGTAGGTTGTGGTGGTGGTGATCAAGATTGAAGATGGAGAAGATAGGCTCAATCAAAATGAAGATCAACAAATTTGATAGAAAGAGCAATTTTCTTTGTGGCAAATGAGGGTGAAGGACGTGCTCATCCAGCAAGGGTTGATCAATACTCTCTTGTATGAGGAGAAGCCGACTGGAGACGGCTCCAAATGTAGATGGTGAGTACGATCCGTTTGTATCTAGTGGATGATATGGTGATTTATGTGCTTGACAAGATTTTTTGATGGTGACGTGGTCGAAACTTGAGGAGTTGTATATGATGAAGTCTCTCACCAATACTCTTTTTCTCTAGAAGCAGTTCTACCAACTGTGGGTGATTGAGAGACAGAGCGTGTAGGAGTATCTCAGTCACTTCCAGAAGATCCTCACCGATCTCCTCAATGTTGGCAAGAAGTTGAAAGAAGATCAAGACGTTGGTCTTGCTAACGTTGCTTCCCTCTTCGTATGAGTCTTTGGTGATTATTTTTTAGTGAAAAGAGCACCATCAAGATGGACGAGGTCACCACGGTGATTCTTCAAAATGAGATTCTCAGAAGGGAGAACCCAGCTTCGTGCTCAGATGGCGGTAGCTCAGTTTTGATGATTTTGGAGGAGCAGACAGTGGTAGATAAAGTGATAAAAGATCACAACGAGGACGGTTCAAGTCCAAGATGAAGGACTTGAGCAAGATCAGATATTACCGATGCAAGGAGTTGAGGCATCTAGCCAGAGATTGCCTACAACAAAGAGATCGTATGAGGACTATTATAGCGACGGCCAGTTGCAAGTCATAGGATGATGTCCTGATGATATCTGATGAGGTATCTACTTTTTCAATAATGAATTTTAGTTTCTGCATGCACCTATTATATATGTTGCAGAAAGGAGTTGTTTGACTCCTTAAAGAACAGTGAAGATACTATTCATCTGTCGGATGGATCGAGCTATGCGATCAAAGGCATCGGGATGGTCAGCTGGAAGATATATGATGGTGCAGTGAGGAGATTGAGAGAGGTCCGATATATATCTGATTTCAGATAAAATCTTATCTCACTGAGCAGACTGGATTCGATCGACTATAGGTGGAGAGCTGATAGAGAAATCCTGAAGGTTTTACACCGGGATAGGATGATATTGGAGTGGAAGAAGCGGATGAGAGAAATTATACTATTTGATGGAGAGCTTAGTATGAGATGGAGCTTCAAGAGTCAGGGAGAGCCCAGAGTGAGGTGGAGCTTCAGATGAAGATGGATCGGATACGAGATGTGAGACTTAGGAGGATGAGAGGTGATATCACAAGATGAGATTTCTATTACCATAGGAGACTACTTCGAGCAGGTCTTAGGTCAGAAGGAGCACATCATATGATGGAGATGAGATAAAGCAGCCTGGCTCGACTCCCATATTTGTCCATCCATGATCAGCAGGTGTTTGCCCTAGGACATGAGGCAAAAAGATCCAGAAGCTCTCAGAGTTAGAAAGAGATCGAATATCGAGTTGTGATAGAGATTGTTGAGAAAATATCTTGAGATTCGGTCCATAATAAGCCTAGAACAAGATCCAGGATGATGAACGGAGTTCAACAAGCTGAAGAACAACCCAAACAGAGTCTAGACAGAGAAACTGCACATGAAAGAAGGTCAGGAGGTGGACGGATACGACACACAGATGGCAGACGGGCCCACAGGCCGACACGGGCCCGTAGGTATGCAGGCCAGGCCTGGGCCCAGCACACAGGCCGATAGTGGGTGCATGGCCCAGGCGCCCGTGTGGCCCAGCGAGTGAGCATGTGCATGCAGCCCACGTGCAAGCGCGGCCCAGACCACACGGCATACCATAGTCCATGGGCTGGCGTGATCCTTGGGGAGTTGCCTAGACCAGTGGATCATTTCCCCAGGTTTCTCACAGTCCACGATGGATCGGATGTGATTCCAGGTGTGTTTCTCATGGTTTATAAGTTTTGTCGTAGATCGGGACCGAGAAGAGCACAATCTGATGGCCCAAGGATGAACCGGTTGTGATCTGACGGTTCAATGGCTTCTTGGGTACTATCAGGAGTCCTGTGATTGATAGGACTTGGATTTGGGCAATGTCTAATGTCTTTAAAAATCCCTGTGGGCAACAAAGAATGACAGACTGTGATAGTAGCATTCGACAGGCAGATCCTAGAGAGGTACCAGCAAAGAGCAGAGGTACAGGGGTATATACCTCAGGCAGACTGTTAGACAGCAGATAACAGTCGTTTCAGGTGTTCAGGAGATCTTCTAAAAAGAGCTTTTATGATGGAGAGCTTCTTGTTGAGAGAGAGAGAGATTAGTATACGAGGATTGAGGGTGTAATCTCCTCTTGTAATTTTTCTTTTTTATAATGAAGTTTGCATGCCCTATGGAGGTGAGCCTTTTGGCTGATCCATATATTTGATCGTATTTTTTATTTTATTTTTTATTTTTTTTGCTGCAACGTATGGTATCGGATCCTGCACAATAGGGTGCATGGATCTTTTTTTGGCACTCCATAAGGATGTGCCTCCTCCTATGGAATCAAGTACACCTCATGAGAAAATAAATATGAGTGGTAGGAGTGATCTAATAGCTTAAGTTTAATGTTCATTAAATCTCATTTTAACAAGAGTATTAGAAGTTCTATTCTTAAATACTCCAAGACAAAAGATTTCATGAATGTCATAGAAGAACAATTTGTTACCTTGAGTAAGGCCTTAACTAGCACCCTTATGAAGAGACTTTTAGGCAAAAATTCTGATCATTTTAGGAGCATGCATGAGCATATTATAAAGATGAGGGATGCTGCTACTCAACTTAAGTCCTTAGAAGTTGAGATTAATTTCTGAGTTATTCCTGGTTCATTCTATTCTCAATTTTCTTCCTGCAAAATATGATTCTTTTAAAATATCTTACAACACACATAATTGTTAAATGAGTACTCTAGAAGCCAACTGTTGGCTGACATATTTTGTATTTTTAAGATTTAACTTTGTACTTGTAATATTTTCTTATTGATAAAGGATATTTTTTATTCAATCATGTTTATATATCTATGATTTATCCTAAAATTAATAAAGATGATTTTGTATGTTCTCAAAGTATTGAGAATTTGAGACATACATTATTAGTGATTAGTTTTAAATACTTCCGATCAAAGGATCGTCATGAAAGACAGTGATTAATTTATTTGAGATCGATGCACGGATCACTTTCCTTCTGGACAGATGAGTCTCAGGTCTGTAATGTAGGGATACTAGGGTGAGAGTGCAGGTGGTTGTTAGAGAACAACTTACACTGAGCGTAACCAACATGAGAAACCAATTGGATGTCTACTCACTCGTCAATAGTTGTCTCGATGCTACAGTGGTATGAGTGATCCTTTGATTTATGGTGTCATCGGCTATTTGCAGTGAGGCTACTGAGTTTGACTGCACGTTTTCTTATCCCTAGCTATTCAGATTCTTACTGTGTATGTTGGCTACAGTAGGTTCAAATTCACTGTTAGGAGCAGGATGCACCTAGATGAAATCTATCGATCTTGGTAGAAAGAAAAGTCCTATGCGATTTGTGAGACTAAGTTCAGAAAGACTTTGGCCAAAACAAGTGCGAATACTAAAAAAAATTTCATGAATTCACAAATGAACTCAAATAGAGCCAATCTGATATATAACTGACGATGAGATTTGACACATTCTTCACGACCTCCGTCAAGTAGGGACTCACGATAGAAGAACTGAATCACATGATAATTGCACCTAGGGGTTCATACTTTTATTCTAATGGATTGTCACTATATACTGCTAGGTATCACTGATGGATTGTGGACTCATCGGGTGTCGTCTTGATGATCGACAATCCTCGAAGGACAGAGTTGAAATTATTTTAATCTATTGAAAGAATTTCGATGATATTGTAATGAAGATCATAATATATCTCACTATCAGATAGAATAAAACTTATGGGATCACATATTAAGAGATTTAATCTTGAATTAACCAATTGAGCTTGTGAAGTTATAATTGGGTTAGGATTTAATAAAATCCTATTGGATTTAGGAGAACCATGTTAGCACATGATTAAATCCAATTCTTCTGGATTTGGATTTCTTATTAGATAAGGATTGCATCAAGTTTATAGCCTTGAACCTTATCTAGATCCACTTTGATTTGGGTTTAGAGGCGCACCTATTTGAGGGCCCAAAAAGATTGGATCAAGCCAATGAGTTGGCAAACAAATTACTTTATTTTCTCCTTTGATATTTCTTTTGGCATGGATTAATTGGAAAGAGAAGAGGAGAGGAGGCGCATGTCTCCTTTTCATTTTTGAAAAGTCTAAGGGGCGCACGCCCCCTTGGAGTTGGCGGACAGAAAGAGAGGGACCCACCCCCTCTTTGTTTGGCGTGGAAAGGGAAAGAGAGAGGGTCTCTCTTGTATGCACAAAAATCCTAAGGGGCACCAAATGTTGGTGCCCAACTCTTCTTGCCATATAGAGTTGGAGCTTTTCTAATTGGGCTTGATTTTTAGGAAAAAATCAAATTGAAAGGCAAGGGACCTTATGAGATAAGGACTAGCCTTTTTAGCTTCATTAGAGTTTGATTTGGAATCAAGAAAAGGCTCTATTTAAGAGATGGTCTCCTAGGGTTTGTGAATGAATTAAGAATTCAGATCAAAACCCTCCCATCCCATGCCATCCTCTCCTTCTCCTCTCTCTCCAATGCTCAAGAGTTGGGTGTCCCACTTTTTCACTCGCTTAAGGTATTGGATGATCTCTTCTACGTTAAGAAATAGGGAGAAAGACTGCAGTTCAAGTATTGAGATCGCAGACAAAGATCAACAGTTGATCAAAGATTCAAAAGGCTGAGATTCACGTAAAACAAAGCTAAAATGCAAGGTATATCAATAGTTAATCAATAAATTATTTGGCCTTGATCTCCAATGATGGCTTGCAACTTCCTTGTTCCTTTAACCTGTTCAAGTTCAATCCTCTTCACCACAACAGAATCTCGCATTTCTGATAACTTAATTCCATGGCCATTAAGTGATTTCTGCAGAAAATAAGTTGATTAATTCAATCCATAATTACACACATAAAGAAAGAAAGCAAGCAATAAATCATGGGAGGAAAACCATAAAGTCTAAGGAATAATCAAATAAAGTTCCTTTCTGAACCTGCCAATCAGGAAAAGTTCTAGACCACTAAAAACAAAGATAAAAACTATCCAGGAAACACAGTTTTCTTGGTAAAGGAATTACAATACTGAATTGCTACTCTGACGGTTAAAACCATATACAGCATGATGACATTTTTAGCATCATGTTTAATCTATATTACTGTTTCCTTGCGAAATAAATTTAAAATTAGACCACGCAATCAAACAAGGTATCCAATGGTATTACACCTGTAAAAGTTATATCAAAATGTTCCTTCTCCAGCGTTCTCGTGAAGCTATACCTACAGATCTCATAGGATGCCTTAGGAATGGTAGAAATTAACTAACCTCTGCTGCAATGGTCCGGGCATGAACTGCTGCCTGGGCTTTTGCATTGATGAATCTCCACTGAAGATAACCGTTATTGAGTAGGCGCAGGGCATGAATGTCTTCTTGACAGTTTGACGACTTTTTTCCCTTCTTGAAGTCCATCCTTGGCTTTGTGCTTGGTGGTTGGGAGGCAGACCAAGTGCCACTGACCTTGCCGTGCTGACTTGAGATTTCGAAGCAACAAAAGGTCTATCCACAGAGTTGGTTGGATTGAAGGGAGGCTGCTGACAATTTGACAGAGCCAAATTCAGCGAGCGGTGGCAGAAACAGAATGACATCCTTCGACCAGAATCCTTGATGGTATCGTGCCTGCTGGAGCCCCATTCTCTGGCAACTGCTTCACTGACTTGCTCGGCAGGTGTTCTGACCCTGCCCGTATTATTGAATTCTTCTGAACCAGAAGTTGAGGGTTCTTGCAGAACTCACCCTGGCCACTCACACAATGCAATTCAGCTTCAGAGGGATCAGTAGAAGAACTCTCCAACGATGTTTTGACCGACCCACTGCTGCTATCTTCCTCCAAAGGGAAGGACTCACTCGAGCCGGGGTGACAAACCCGGGCAATTTGCTCCCCGGAGCTGCAATTCTCTTCAAAGATGACTGCTTTGGAGTGCAATTATTACTCAAACTCGCCCGATAACCTGCATTTATCATTGGAGTGCCAATCCTCGGCTTCCTTGATTGTGCCTGCCGCTCCTCGACGCCATTCTCACCGACTACCCTTACAACCCGTTTCCGCTCCGTTCCGACGGCCTTGGTTTGGATCCCCAATGCCAGAGGAGTCGCCAAGATTGTTTCGCCTCCGCCACCGGCCGGTTCTCGTCGGCGTAGCATGAAGAGGGTTCTGTCTCATCGGTAGTGCTTGATGGAGGGACTTCCATCCCGTGGATGCTTCTCTAGGCGATGATGTTCTTGAGGTGAGGGAAACGGGGGTCTCCAGAAAAGGGAACAGGAAAGGAGAGGAAGGAATGGGAGTGGACGATCGTGAATTCGGCGGCGTTGGTGATAAATATCTGGAGCTGACATCCCTCCTCCGCCGCCGGGCTCGCTTCTCCGACGCCGCCCGTTTGAGCACTGGGGTGATGTGGTCTTCTTGGGTGGGAGGAGGGGGGATGGAGGGGAGTTCTTGAGAGGGTTTGGAGATAGTCTCCATGAAGGTTATTAAGTTCAAGAATATTGGGTCTAGAAGGGATGGAGTGAGACACTCAAATGGACTAGGTGTTAGAAAAGAAGAAATTAGATGGAAGAAAGAATTCCAGTTTCTTCTTCTTACTCTTTGGGAGGGAGGAGGGAGAGTCTGAATAGACGGGTTAGAGGAGAGAGAATAATAGATGGAAAA
>KE505145.1:88278-98531 GCA_000441515.1 Elaeis oleifera
GAGAGTCTGAAATAGACGGGTTAGAGGAGAGAGAATAATAGATGGAAGGAAAAAAAAAAGAGAGAATCCCAGTTTTTCTTCTCCCTCCTTAACATACAACGCTGGTGAGGATGGATAAGTTTTTGAAAGGAAGGAGGAGGAATAGAGATTTAAGAGTAGATTCTGTGAATAAAAATATGATCCGATCTATCAATTTGATTCATGTTCGACCCACTATAAATAGGTTTAGATTTAGACTAAATAAATTTGGATCATAAATAGTCAACCCGTTTAACCCATTTAATAAGTGGTCGGATTTGGGTTTTAGATATCTAACTCATTTAACTCGTTTAATATGCAGGTCGGGTTGAGTCAGATAACTCATTTAACATGTTTAACCTGTTTAATCTATTTCTGATCCAGTTAACCTGACTTGTTTAATCTATTTAATCCATTTAAGACTCGTTTAACCTGTTTAAAATCCGTTTTTGACCCATTTTATCTGACCTGTTTAACCCGTTTAACCTGTTTAACTCATTTAACCTAATTTGACCTATTTAATAAACAGATTAAATGGGTCGGATCGGGTTACCTGTTTAATAAACAGATCGGATTCAGGTTTGAATTTTTGACCCATTTAATAAATAAGTCGGGTTTGGGTTGACGATTTTCTGATCCGATCCGTTTATGATCCGATCTGTTTATGATCCGACTCGACCCGATTACCACCCCTATCTGTGAACCTACCAGGGGAGGCAACGATCGAAAAATGGCGGAGAACTCGAATTAGGGATGGTGGATACGATCACCAATCGGTAAACATTTAGAAAATCACGTCTTGGATTTGGATTTTCTCCGCTAAACCAACCCAAATCTGTGGGTCCAAACCCGGAATCAAGACTAAGTCCGAAATAGCTGGCAGGGCACGTGGCTGGAAGATATTTTTCACGATTAATGTGATTGGTGCAATTTAGCAAATTTCTGTTTTACATGGCCAATATTCTGTTGTGGCCTTAAAGTTTGTTCCAAAATATGAAGTTAGGTCAGAAAATATTATAGTTGAAACTTTAAATCTTTCTCAAATTATATTGAATAAATCGTTCAATATATACAATTTTATGGTGTAGATAGAAAAGCATCATTGATCTCACATTGGTTGTAAGTCAAAAGAGACTGATTTTAATGGGATGGAACTTTCTCTCCCACATGAGGTACTTAACATTAATATTAAGGGAAAGACCAATCTTCCCACAAACACACACAAATTTTGCTTGGGGTCATCAGAGAAAGGACAGATGAGATTAGAATGATGGATGGCCCCATCTATCATTTGATTCAAAAAAATCTTAGGAAGATAGATGAAAAAAAGGGATTGTCCATCTATTATGACCCATCAATTTGAATCCTCATAAAGTATATAAGGGATGAGTTTCTATGTTGATAAAATTATTTCTCATTAATATTTTGACAAAACTCTTGTACTAAATTTGAGACCCACACCTCATCTCATATAATATTTTTTTATCAAAGAATAATTTAGAAGAGAAAATTATCTCTCATCATCCTTCTTATTTATTCTATATTAAATAGAAGAGAAAATTATTCCCATCCATTCTTCTATATTTCACCAAACATATAAAAGAATGAAAGAAAATCCATCTATTCTCTCTCTCATCTATCCTTCTTCTCTATCTGTCCTTTATGTAATTCATCCTTCATACCAAATTGAGGGTAGCAAATAAGCATCTTGGGCCACTTCTAAGACAATCAAATACAACCATTTAACAAGATATTTGTTGCACCTAGACGCATCTCCACATATCCAAGTAGTTCCATGTTGCCACCATCAATAGATTAATCGACAACTTTTTTCCATTTAGGACTTGTTTAGACCTAAATCTTAGCCTATGGACATGCTGTTCTGCGGGGGAGAAAAAGGCAACATTGAGGTCTTTTTTTCTTTCATGTAGGATTTGAGGGGAGGAGGAGAAAGTCCTGCTATATTATCCAAACAAATACTTGTTGCGAAAATAGGCTGGCGCTTCATTAGAAAGGCCAAGCAATTTGAAAGAGAGATCAAACACAACTCAGAGCTAGTTTAGTGCCATAAATGAGGTCAGATGAAAGCACTAATATGATTCTACAAACTATTTTTGCAAATAAAAAGCTGGACTTTCTACATTGCTAAGGATTGTTGTTCGGCATACACATAATAAAATAGGTTTTTCAAAACAATAAATAGAGTTGGTAAATTAGGTCTATTTGATATTTAGTTCTAATGACCACTCTAAAAGTTTTTTTTCTTTTTATATATTCTCAAAAAAAAAAGATTCCTATTTAGTATCACCTCTACTTTCTCATTTTCAATTTTTTTTATTTTTAAAACATGAAATTAGAGAATAAATTGTGTTCGATCACTTTCCATGTTCAACTTTTTGAAAACCCTTTCTTAATTCTTGATATTGTGGAAACTGAAATAATTAGGCTTACAAAGTTTTGAAAACAAAGACTACCTATAACCACCATCTCTAACACCAGTGCACCATCAAGCACAATCCAAATGACTATCATAGATGTTTTGGATTTCATTTTAATAAAATTAATTTCATGACAAAATTTAATATTAAAGGTCACATTAAATGCAATCTTCATGTACGTAAGTATGCACATATGTATATATGCACATATGCATGTACGACATATGCATGTATCTAGACTTGGTTATGTTTTGAATTTATTTTAATATTTCAAAAGTCCAAAATATATTGCATGATAGCATCATAGCCTAAACCATGGGTTGTTTGCTTGTTTATATCAATCATGATTTTTTGTACGTGGTGCAAAATCTTTGCAAGATTATTTCTAGTCTTGTTTGCACTTGTTTGAACCTGATATCCTATTGCCTATTATGCTATGACAGTTTTAGAAAATTATTGATTACCATGATATCCTATTATCTATTATGTTATGACAGTTTTAGAAAATCAATGATTATCCTGATATTCTATTCCCTATTATGCTATAATCATGATAGTTTTCAAAATCAATGATTGTAAGAATTTTGTTTTAATTCACAAGCCCCCAAATCCGGTTTTGAATGTTAAAATGACTTGTTTTAAGGATTAAATTTTCTAAACATAGATCTCATTCCTTTCTTGTATAGTGGTCCATGCCTTTAAATAGGTCAATGCTCTTGCATCAAAATATAACTTTCTTATCTTTCTTTAATAGCCCTCATTGCTTATTCTCCATTTTTAGAAAGTTTTTTTCATATAAATTTCTATCACAATTTTTCGAATCAAAGAAAGTTGTATGTTCCTAAGACCTCACATCATGAGTGCACATGATTGAGATGCATCTATTGTATCCTAGGAGGGTCATCGCCTAGGAGCCTGTTACATCGAGATTTGTTCTTTGAAGGATGAAATCTATCCTTAAGAGTAGTGATATTATACCTCAGACGATAAGTATTTTATTTAGAAATTTTTATTCTAATCCATTTTCTAATTTTTTTCTCACATTCTTAGGGGTAGATTTGAAAATGGATGCTGCTTTTATCACTGCTAAAGTTTTTCCTGAACTTCAAAAATTGAAACCTTTAGTGGAAGTCACTTTAAAAGATGGTAGGAAAGGATTTCTTTAGTCTAGATGTGATTGATTTAGCTTTTGCCTTGACTGAATCAAAACCTAAAGAGGGAACTAAAAATTATAAAAACTTATCGAGATCTTAGAAACATGCTAATGAGGTTTGTAGGTACACCATTCCCAATACCTTAGCCAATGATCTTTTTGATGCCTATTGTTCTTATAAAGAGGGTAAAGAGATCTAGAAATCCATGAATAAGAAGTGTTACGGTGGTATCGTGAATACCTTGGATCTGTTGTGTTGTCATTGGTGCCTCCGATCACTAAGCTATCGCCATTGTTGCCGACCCAAACACCGAGTTGAAGTATGTGGAGTAGACCCATTTATACCCAATCAGTTTTGTGGCCCATCTGGCATGTGAGTTTCCTTCGTTACCTCGGCCAGCTAGTTCTTTGACATGTGCAGTAATTGTCCACCCCGAGTAGATAAGTTCAGTCACAACCAACTCTCCATATCTCGCAGGAGTAGATAAGGGCTAGAATATCTCACCCACTAGTAGCATGTCTAATAATGCAATAATCTCGAAACTGTATGTTCCTATGGTTACTTAACTATATCTTTTACAAATAACTAAAATCCCAAGGATTCAGGTAAGTGATCCCTTTTAGAGAACCAATTGCTGCTTCTATTGTTCTCTGATTTCTGACTTGAGCATCGAAGGATCATCATTGGAGTTAAAACCTCTGGCTCAAACGTATTTTACAGGTCACTCCAGTACGACCACGCAAAGCTCAATTGCCCATCTTCCGATCTCAACAAAACAAGCGGCAACAAGAAGCATGTGGTAGAAGATGCTGGGACCTGAAAATTTGCTACAAAATTTTTTTGTAGTTTCAAATGATTGATGAGAAAGATATTAGATCTCAAATCAACGAGTATTATAAGCTATTAGAAGATCTTAAAAATAAGAAAATCATACTATAAAAAGAATTAGTGACACGATGCTTGATCGAGAAATTACTGAAGTCATGAAGCAATTACAAGTAACAACGAAAACACAAAAGAAAGCAATTCTATCAGCTTGTCTATAAGAAAGTTGAAAAAAACCTTAATAAATTATGGAAGGATATGCACCTAATATAAAATATTTGAAATATGGGGGTGTCTTGCTAAGGTGATGTTGCCTGATCTAAAGAAAAAAAATTAGGTCCTAAAACTGCTAATTACATGTTTATTGGTTATACTTTTCATAGTATTACATGTAGATTTCTTGTGCTTAAAAGTGATATGCTTGAACCTAACACAATAGGTGAAACTAAAATACCAAGTTTTTTAGCATATCTTTCCTCTCAGAGTTATTGTAGAAAGAACATATAAAATTTTTAATAATGATATGAGAATGATAAAAATGATAACATTCATACAGCATTGAGGATAAGTAAAAGGCAAAGAAAAGAAACCAACATAAGGAATGATTTTTATACATTCTTGATAGATAATGATCCCCGAACTTATAATGAAGCGATAACTTCACTAGATGCACTATTCTAGAAAGAAGTAATAAATGGTGAGATAGAAACTATTATGCAAAAATCATACTTGAAAACTAGTAGGTTTACGTCCAGGATCTAGGCCTATAGGGTGTAAATGGGTCTTCAAGAAGAAAATAAAACCTGATGGATGTATTGATGTTTAAAACAAGATTAGTTGCTAGAGGCTACACTCAGAAAAAGAACATAGATTATTTTGATACTTTTTCTTTATAACTGAAATTTCTTCTATTAGAATATTGTTTGTCTTAGCCTCTATAAATAACCTTATTATTCACCAAATGGATATAAAGACTGTATTCTTAAATGGTGATCTTGAAAAGAATTTACATGATTCAACCTGAAAGTTGCATAGCTCCTGATCAGGTAAAAAGATTTGTAAGCTTGTAAAATCCTTATATGGATTAAATAAGCACCTAAGCAATATCACAAGAAATTTGATAAGATATTGTTATCTTATGGTTATTCATATGTTGATGATGACAAATGTGTGTATACTAAGCTTGAAAATAATGATTATATTATTCATAGCTTATATGTTAATGATATCCTCATTTTTGGAACTAAATAAGAAATTATTGAAAGGACAGAAAAACTTGTTGCATCAAATTTTGATATGAAAGGCTTAGGTGAAGCTAACATAATTCTGAGAATAAAATAGTTAGGTCAGATAAAGATTTAATATTATCACAAGAATATTACACTGAAAAATCTTAAAAAATTTGGGCATTTGAAAGTCAACTTGGTTCTACACCTTTGATGCTAATTTATAATTAAAGAGAAACAAAGGTAATAGTATATCTCAGTTTGAATGTGCCCAAATAATTGGAAGTTTAATGCACTTAATGAATTATACTTGAACTGATATTGCTTATGATGTATGTAGACTGAGTAGATAATATGCACACGGTCCTATTAAGATCACTAGAATGCTTTAATTAGGTTGATGAGATGTTTGAAAGGTATAATAGATTATGGTATTATGTATAGTGGATTTCTTGCTATACTTGAAGGGTACAATGATGCTAATTGGATCACTAATTCAAATGAGACAAAGTTCACTAGTGGCTATATGTATTCACTCTTGGTGGGGGTGCTATATCTTGAAAATCTGCTAAATAAACTGCTATTATTCAATCCACTAAGGAGTCTGAGTTTATTATCTTAGAAGTGGTGGGAGCTGAAATTGATTGGCTAAGAATTTTTTAGCAGATATTCCATTATGGATAAATCCATACTCTCAGTGTCGATGCATTGTGTTGCTAGGTTGCTACAGCCAAAGCAAAAGGTAATGCTTATAATGAGAAAAATAGACATATATGATGGTGACATAATGTTGTAAAGTAGCTGCTTAAATATAGTGTGATATCACTTAACTATATGAAGTTAGAAATGAGCTTAGTGGATTCTTTAACTAAGCCACTAGGTAAAAACTAGTAGAAAGTACATCGAGAGTAATGTGACTTATGCCTATATCAAAGATCAAGAGTGATGGTAACCCATCAATATGATTAGAGATTCCATAAAATATTCATATGGATAAAACAAGTCGCAGGTTGACCCAGAGGCTACTATCATTATAAATTTTATATCCTTATCCTATGGTGTAGATAGTACAAACTATAATGAATGAGATTGAGCCTGCACTTAATGAATTTCATAGCCCTTAAGGCTAGGGTGTTTAGTTGCAGTGCACCCTTGATGGATTCACTTTTATGAGTGTGGAGTGGGTCCGCTCCTATAAGATCTTAAGCAAGACCTCTAGAGCACTTATGAAAGCCCAAATAGGGTGCATGGCCTTTTCACGCTAACCTATATTGAACAAAGTGACTTATGCACCTTTTCACGCTAACCTATATTGAACAAAGTGACTTTCAGGATGCAATATGGATAATAAATATGTTAATTCATAACAGGCAATTATGATTCATAGAATTTATATTTCACCATACTCCTGTGAATTACAATTTACTTATCCTAGGTTTGGTTCCAAGCTCAATACATTGCATTGTTGTTGCTAATCCAGAATTTTTTTAGACTTTTGAAATTGTGAGGGATTGTTGTGAATTTTTTTAATATTTCAAAAGCCCAAAATATATTGCATGATGGCATCATAGCCTAGAACCATGGGTGGTTTGCTTGTTTTATGTCAATCATGATTTCTTTATACATGGTGCAAAATCTTTCCAAGATTTATGGTTGTTTATAGCTGGAGAAAGTCAAGACCCAAGAATAGAGATTCTAGTCTTGTCTGCACCTATTTGAACTTGATATCCTATGCCTATCATACTATGATAGTTTTAGAAAATCAATGATTGTCATGATATCTTATTGCCTATTATGCTATGGTAATTTTAGAAAATCAATAATTGCCTTGATATTCTATTCCTTATTACGTTATGATTATGATAATTTTCAAAATCAATGATTGCAAGAATTTTGGCTTTAATTCACAAGCCCCAAATCCAGTTTTGAATGTTAACATGACTTGTTTTAAAGATTGAATTTTTCCAATCACAGAACTCATTCCTATCTTGTATGGTAGTCCATACCTATAAATAGATTAATGCTCTTGTATCAAATATAACTTTCTCATCTTTCTCTAAAAGTCCTCATAACTTGTTCTCTTTTTCTAGAAAGTTTTATTCATATAATTTCTATCAAAACTTTTTGGGTCAAAGATAGCTGCATGTTTTTGAGACCTCACATCATGAGTGCACACAATTGAGACGCATCTGTTGTACCCTAAGAGGATGGTCGCCTAAAAGTCTATTGTCATGCTCAGAACCTGCACCTGGATCAGATACGTGATGGCGGTACACTCCCTAGGACAAGCCCTAAAGAATGTGTAAGACTTTATAATTTATTATAACACCTCAATATCCATAAATAATAATAATTACTTCATAACAATGAGCAAAATTTACATAATTATAAATTCAATTCTTTCTATCATCCGATCGAATATCAATAATGCTCTATCTATTAATCTGTTCACCTGTGACCCCAAATCGTAGCCTACTATGAGCATCTTGCAACTGCGAAAAGAAAATAGAAGTGGAGGCAGGGTGAGCTTTACAACCCAATAAGAATCTTTGCATAACTACACCAGTATAATAATATAATTTAAAATAACAATAAGCATAAAATATAAAATCTTATATCAAATATTCAGAATAATGCAAACATCCATATAAATATATGTTAAATATCTATCTTATCAAAAGAGATACATCACCACATGTCAACAAGTGAAACCTTTTATTCAGCATTAATTTCATATTTTTTCATCTATTTCTCTTATCACATATCTAGTTTTCTTAAACTTTTTCTTTCTGACTTTGGACTAATCAAGACCATACAACGATCTTTATTCAGATCGAATTTTCATGTTCTTTTTCGGATCGAATTCTTCATGATCTTTTTTGGATCAAATTTTTATGATCTTTTTTGGATCAAATTCTCATGATCTTTTTTGGATTATATTTCTATGTGTAAGCTTATGGGGACTGTCCCGGCATAAGCTTCTGACTGATTATTTTGAATCTTTATTGGATCGAATTTCATGCCTAAGCTCATAGAGGCTGTTCCACATGATAAAGCTAATCCAAACCATATCATTTCCATCTGATTGTTACATATTGATTTCATTAAATTATTTTAACTTACAGTGTGATCAAGATAAGCATATCATATCCATATAATTATACCATCAATCACTGATATACATATATAGTCGATAAATAATGTACTCATGTTGAAAAATCATACAAAAATAATAGTGCCCCCAACACGATAAATCCATCAACATGAATCCAGCAATGCAAAATCAATAATATAAATCCAATGACGAAAATAGCATATATAATGATGATTATATACTGAGATTCTTACATCTACTAGTGATTGATCCAAATATAGAAATCGATAAACTCCTCAATCTGCGAACTCGGAATCAAAATATTTCACTTGATATCTTGTGTAGATAATCGCACCTCTATATAATCAAGATCGAACATAAAAATCATATATGAAAAAATTACAGATAAACACCTAAATATCATAAGTCTATGACCCCTCCTAGGGTCAACTACTTGATTTGGGTTATTTAGGTATCTGGGCCCTCCACTGGTCCATAAGATTTTTAGAGAGAGAAAATTCATAAAGAGAAAGAAAAGTAGAAAGAGAAATAGGAGAGAGAAATATTTTTATTCTTTTCTTTTATTTCTTTTTCTTTCTTTCTTCCTTCCCTTTCTCTCGTTTCTTTTTTTTCTTCATTGAATAAGGAAGGGGGTCTTAAGCCGACCCACCTCCCATGACCATGGTCTTTTTCGACAATACCTCAGTGGCTTTGGCAGGGATGGCTTTGACCCTCGGCGACCATGGTAAGGCCGCATCCTATGATGGTGGCTGGCCTGGCAGGAGGAAGAAAAGGAAGAAATAGGAGAGGCCATCATGATGGGTTCCAAGCAACAATTCGGATAGCAAAAGCAACCTTAAGATCGAAAAAGATGAGGAAGAAGAAGGTCTTCATGAAAGAGATCCAATACCTTTGATCCAACGAGGAATCAAAGCCGAATCGATGGTGAATTGTACAGCTCAATCAACAAACACTACAAGAAAAATGAGCTTTAGTAACGGCTATTAGCGATGATAATTTTGCCATCGCTAATAACCGTTCACTATAAAAAAAACTATTAGCGATAGCTAACTACCGTCACTAATAATTATTTTATCGTCGCTAATGCCATTAGTGACAGCACGCTATCACTAAAAATCTGATAGAAATAATTCATCACTAATTATCATTATTAGTGATGGCAAATTCATCATCGCTAATAATGATAATTAATGATGGTATTAGCAACGAAAATTATCACTAATAATTTTAATTTTTTAATTAAAGTGTTAAAAAACTATTAACGACGGCCCTTATCATCAGTCTTGCCGTCGTTAATAATTTTATTTTTAATAAAATTTTAAAAACTATTAGCGATGGTAGATATTGTCGCTAATATCGTTGTTAATAGTTTTAAATTTTTTTAAAAAATTATAATTAATATTTAAATATATTTAATCATATTAATAAGCAATAATATTTTTTAAAATTAGTTATAAATAAATAATAATTATTTAAC
>KE505145.1:98758-113370 GCA_000441515.1 Elaeis oleifera
TCTAAAGTATTAAAGTTTACTATGTTGGAGACCAACAATTGCAATAATCTATCCCCATCATGATGAAATTTTTGAAGATTACTCGGGCCTATCAGCCAAGGCTATAGACTCATTGAATACATCAGTATAGCATGCGTCCGACCCAGAACATCTAATTCTAGCACCGTTGGATCGGTCGATGAAATTTTTGAAGATTACTCGGGCCTATCAGCCAAGGCTATAGACTCACTGAATACATCAATATAGCACGCATCCGACCCAGAACATCTAATTCTGGCACCGTCGGACTAGAGCCGGTCCGACCATGGTTCGACCTCGAACCCTTGCTGTCGTCTTCTTCATCCTCCTTCTGCTCCTATACGTCCTCTCCAATAACTGGTGGATGAGAGCCGAATATCCTAGCATCCTATAATGAAAAAATAAATATTATTAATAAATTTAATATGAAAACGTATATATCGATATGGAGGTATATATTTCGATATACTACTCTGATTCTCGAATAGATTGTACCTATATATTTCATTCAATGATACAGAGCTATAAACACTCTCGACTGATCGATTGGATGGTTAGATTGAATTTTTATCCCCTAGATCTCCTTTTCAACTAACCTATCTAATTTCATTTCTTCATTTCACACTAAACCTATCTAATTTCACTGTAAACTTTAAAGGTATCATGTTGGCCTCCTTGAGTTTGGTCCAAAATTTTTTTTGAACTTCAGGCTGGGCCTAGGGCCTAGAATTCAATTGTCGAACTACTCCAACCACCATCGGAGTAGATGAACGGGCCAGAGTCGATCCGTAATAATTAAATATTATTAATTTAAATAATCAGATAAATCTAATTTAAATATTTAAATTTAAAAGATGGAAACCTTAACTTCATTATATTGTATTGAACCTCAAGTTTGTATATTAAATCTCAACTTCATTATGCTGTATTGAACTTCCCTCCTAAAATCTAGAAGCAATCAGATTCGCATCGATATCATTCCATTAAGCTAACGAGGGAATACAAAGCATAATAAATTATCAAACAAACTAACAAAAAAAATAGATATACAACTCATCTTTTCTGGCTCAATTCTCTGAGTTTCTTCTCGAGCAAACTGATAAAATAATAAAAAATAATAATTAAAAAAATAATGAGTAAGAAATAATATCACTAACCACATCTTGCTATGAGCGAGGGAGTTTGTAGCTAAAGCAGGATCGATAATTTTTTTTATTCTCTATTAGTATCATGTAGTTTTTAGCATCATATGAGAAATCTAATTATTCAATTTCTCATTAGCTATATAGGAGGATTGCTGTTTTAGTAACAACAGCCTTCTGCTCCTTATTTTATAATATCATTTGGAGAGTGGGACGGTCAGAGGGTCTCGACATAGTTGCTAGTGCGATGCAGTAGTCTTACTATCTCGAAAAGAAATTTTGAAGCACGATTGCTGTTGTGGTGCAGCAACCTTTCAGTGCCCATAAACTTTGACAGAGATTGTTGCTAGAATTTAGCGACCATCTATCATGTCCATGAAAATAAAAAAAAATCTCAAACGAAAGGGTCTGAGCATAGTTGCTACGGTGGCGCAGCAGCCTTCCATTGCCCCTCTATTTTTTTTTCCTTTGTCCTTTTTTTTTCTTTTCATTTTTTCTCTTATTCAGAGATCTATGGGAATTAGGTATAGGGTTCATAGGAGGGTTAGTAGTAGGGTTCAGTTGAGGGTTAGAGAGGAATTAGGGTTAGGATTTGGTTATGGTTAGGGTTTCAAGGAGTGCTGGCAGTGGGTTCGATTCTTAAGGGTTAGAGTTAGGATGAGGTTATTATTAGGTTAGATCTGGGGTTAGGGTTAGGATGAGGTTAGTGTTAGGTTAGATCTCCCTCAAATGCTTTCCTTCCCATAAATCTCCAAAAAAAAGAGAGAAATGAAAGAAAAAAAAGGAAGAACTTACCCAGCATAAAGCTCCAGCCATCGTCTAAGCCTCTCTATTTGGCTGCTCCAAGCTTCCCACCCACTTGGGACTCTTGAGGATGAAAAAATGAAGAAAAATAGGAAAAATATAATAAAAATCAATGAAAACAAAGGAAAGCACCTGTGGGAGATTATAGGGGGAGCCCAACATCGATGGGAGGAAGGTGACGGCGAAGATGGTTGGGGCTCGGGGAGGTGGGAGGCGGCTGAGGGGCTTAGGATCCGATGGACGGGGGCTCGAGGAGGTGGCTTGGGCTTGAGGAGCTGGATCGGGGGCTCAAGGAGTCAGGTTGGGGGCTCGAGGCTCGGGGAGGCAGGCCGGGGCTCAGGGCTTGGGGAGGTGGCTAGCAACTTGGGAAGCTGGATCCAACGATGGGGGAAAGAGGGGAACTGGAGGCAACCGAGGGAAGACAGATCGAAGGCTCGGGGAGATGGGAGGCAGCCGAGGGCTCGAGATCTGATGGATGGGGCTCGGGGAGACGGTCGAGAGGAGACGGGCCAGGGGCTCGGGGAAGCCCGATCCAATGGTGGGGGAAAGAGGGAGACCGAAGGCAGCTGGGGGAGGTGGGCCAAAGGCTTGGGGAGGTGGTCCAAGACTCGAGGAGGGAGAAATCAGGGGAGGGGTCGGTCGCTGGTGGGGTAGCCAACCTAGAAAATGAGAGGGGTGGGAAAAATGAGGGCGCGCAGGGAACAAAAAAGGGTGAGAAAATTTAGTATTATTAATGATGAAAAATACCATCGCTAATAATTTTATGGTCAAATTTAAAAAAATAAATTATTTTTATTAGTGACGAACTAGCCATCGCTAAAAGACAAAAATACCGTTGCTAATAATTTTTTTACGATGGCATAATTATTGATCGTCATTTGATGTCGGTAAAAAATATTATTAGCGACGATAAATTACCATCGCTAATAGCCATCGGTAAAGATCCCCAGCTCATGCATGCCTCCATCGCCGTCAGCATCCCTGCATTGCTTCTCTATTATCGTCGTCTATCGGCCGAATTCCCTACACTGTGTTCCCTTTCAATTTCCTAGCTCATGCCCTCCCCATCCACATGCTACCGCCTCCCCTTCATCGTCCCTGCACCACCGGAGTCCCCGTGCCCTTGTTCCCTTACCGGATCCACCGTACCCCTTATCGGATCTGCTTTCCCCAAGCCAGGTGACGTCGTTCTCTTGTCGGATCCACCATTCCCTCGATGGATCTGTAGCCCCCTTTGCCGGATATGCCACCTCCCTTATCAAATCCCCCTTGGCAGATCTGCTCTCCCTACGCCAGTGATGCCGTTCCTTTGCCAGATCCATCGTCCCCCTTGTCGGATCCACCGCCTCCCTTGTCGGATCCGTCACGCCCTTACCGCTAATAGCGACGAGCTTATTTCTGACAAACTTTTAGTGATGGGATTCTGTCGCTAATAGTATTAGCGACGGAATTCGGGTTATTAGCGATGGCGAATAGCCGTCGCTAATAACCCATTTTTTGTAATGGGAAAACTAGAGAGGTTCGAATGATTTTTCTCCGACAGTCACTTGCGATCGAGGAGTGACTCCGCTAGAGGTGGAGGGGAGGGCTTTTATAGGTGGGATCTAGGGCTTTGACGAGCTCTAGAATTCTAATCCCACTCAAATTCAGAGAGGGAATACGGACTCCATCAGGAGTCCTCTTCTATTGTTTTTGGATTTTTTTGTGTTTTTGGTTTGGCTTCGAGATTCAAATGAAAAATATAGATCTTTACATTATCCTTTAAAATAATTTTATCCTCGAAATTAGCATATTATAAAGTCAAAACCTTATGGGTACAAAATTCTTATCTTATCATCCTTCTTCACTGAAAAAGAAATTCCAATCTTTTATCATAACACCTTCACTTAAATCACCATACTTTCGCTGTGCACTCTGATATAAATCCAACAAATTTTTTAGATTTGTTAAATAATTTTTGAACCAATAAAATTGTAGTTTGTCAGTTCCTTGAATTACAATCCGAGATACAAATTATCTATCCAAACCTTATGAATGACCTCTGCTATAATCTCTCATGATCATAACCTTGAGTTTTGACATTCTTTATATCATTCTCTCGTAATAAAATCTAATCCACCAATAGAACTAATATATTTTTTTTATTTACATGTGAGTTTCATACATGATTCTCATATAGGTTCAATGCTCAAAAATATTTCAGTCTCATATGACGTAGTTCTTTCTTAGGCCAAATCGTAACAAACTTCCTTCCAATAAGCCCAAAATTATAATAATCAAATGATTGACATCAAATTAAAAAAGTTATCATGATCTTTACTCATATCAAGTTAATTTAGAATTTTAAAATCTTCTAAATAATAATTGAACAAGTATTCATGACTCAACATAACTTATCAGTGTAATCATCTTATATTCAAAGGTCAATACCTCTTATATTTAGGTCAAGCCCTACTTACTGCAATCCAAGACAACCATCCATTTTTGTCATACACATCATATGCCACTTAGTATAATTTATCACAGTACCTATTGATCCAAAATTCAAGCTTTATATCTTTCTAGTACTTCTATTATGTCTGTAGTGATCATACCATTTTATCACACTCTATTAATCATAACCCAAAATTTTGATATCACTTGTATCATAGTCCCTAGTGACCTTAAACCTAAGCTCTGATGTATTCTATCGCACTCTATTGATTATATCCAAAGTTTTGATATTGCTTATGTCAGTCCCTAATGATCTTAAACCTAAATTCTGATACTATTTCTATCACACCCAAACCCAGTATTTGGATTGGATATGTGATGGCTGCACACTTCCTAGGATAATTTATTACAACACCTTAATACCCATAAATAATAATGATCTACTTTCATAACAATGAGAAAATTTACATAATTATAAATTTGATTCTTTCTATCATTTGACCGAACATCAATAACGCTCTATCTATTAATCCATTCACCTGTGACCCTAAATCGTGGCCTACCATGAGCATCTTGTAACTTTGAAAAGAAAAAAAAGTGGAGGGGGGAGCTTTACAGTCCAGTAAGAATCTCTGCATAACTATACCAGTATAATAATATAATTTAAAAATAACAATAAGTATAAATCATGAAATCTTATATCAAATATTCAAAAGAATGCAAACATCCGTTTAAAAATATATTAAATATCTATTTTGTCAAAAAAGATGCATCACCATGTGTCAACAAGTGAAACCTTTTATTCAGCATTAATTTCATATTGTATCATTTATTCTTTTATCACATGTCCAATTTTTTTAATCCTTTTCTTTTAATTTTGGACTAATCAAGACATGCGATGATCTTTATTCAGATCGAATTCTCATGATTTTTTTCAAATCAAATTCTTCATGATCTTTCTTGGATCAAGTTCTCATGATTTTTTTTGGATCAAATTCTCATGATCTTTCTCGGATCATATTCCCACGTATAAGTCCATGAGGATTGTCCTAGGCATAAACTCCTGGTCGACTGTTCCTCGATCTTTATCGGATCGAATTTTCATGCATAAGCTCATAGAGGTTATTCTACATGATGAAACTAGTTCAAACTATATTATTTCTACCTGATTATTACATGTTGATTTTCTTAAATTATTTTCAATTTACAATGTAATCAAGATAACTATATCATACCTATATAATTATACCATTAATCATTGATATACATATATAGTCAACAAATAATGTACTCATGTTGCAAAATCATATAAGAAATGAAATAGTGTTTTCAAGATAACAAATTTATCAATATGAATCCAACGATGCAAAATCAACCATACAAATCTAATGATAAAAATAGCATATATAATAATGATTATGTACAGAGATTTTTATCTCTACTAGTACTTGATCCAAATACAGAAATCGATGAACTCCTCAATCTATAAACTTAGAATCAAGATATTTCACTCAATATCTTGTACAGATAGTCACATCTCTATATAACCAAGATCGAATATAAAAATTATACATAGAGAAATTAAGGATAAACACCTAAACATCATCAGTCTAGGACCCCTCTTAGGGTCAACTACTTGATCTAGGTTTTTTAGATATTTGGACCCTCCACTGGTCTATAAGTTTTTAAAGAGAGAAAATCCATGAAGAGAGAGAAAATCTAGAGAAAGAAAGTAGAGAGAGAAAATGGAGAGAGAGTAAAGAGAGGAGAGAGAAGATTTTTTTTCTCTTTTCCTTCCTTTCCATCGTTTCTTTTTTCTTCATTGAAATAGGGGAAGGGGGGTCTTAAGCCTACCCACCTCCCACAGCCATGGTCTTTTCCGACAACATCTCGGTGGCTTTAGTAGAGATGGCTTTGGCCATCAGCGACCAAGGTAAGGTTGCATCCCGCAACGACAGTTGGTTTGGTGGGAGGAAGAAAAGGAAGAAACAGGGGAGGCCATCTTGATGGGATCCCAACAATAATTCGACAGCGAAAGCAACCTTAAGACCAAGAAAGATGAAGAAGGTCTTCATGAAGGAGATCCAATACCTCTGCTCCGACAAGGAATCAAAGCTGAATTGATGGTGAATTGTGGAGCTCAATCAATCGAAAGTTAGAGGTCTGAATGATTTTTCTCCAGCAATCACTTGCGATTGAGGAGCAACTTAGCTAGAGGGGGAGAGGAGGGCTTTTATAGATGGGATATAGGGCTCTGGCGAGCTCTAGAATTCTAATTCCACTCGAATTCGGAGAGGAAAAATGGACTTCATCAGAAGTCCTCTTCCACTGCTTTTGGATTTTTTTTGTATGTGTTTTTGATTTGGCTTTAAGATTCGTATGAAAAATATGGGTTTTTACACCTGTTGCACTGAGATTTGTTCTCCAAGGGGCAAAATTACCCTTAAGGGCAGTGACATCGCACCTCAGATGATAAATATTTTTTATCTAGCAATTTTTATTCTTATCCATTTTTAGTATTTTTTCTATCAGGTTATACTTGAGTGGTTCTCCACTCAGATTCAATCAGATCTATATTGAATGATGAAAATCTCATATCGATGATCCGAACTATTGGATGTGATTTATTATCTCTAAATTACTGACATAGTAAAATCATATGATTCGAACATCCTTAGCCTATATATTAAATGGTCAAAAAATTGAACAGTCTAAATAGAATTACATTATATGGTTTCTTAATCATTTGATGCATATTCTAGAAATATTCAAATCCTATGATTTATTGTGTAAGTAATTTATAGATAGTAGATAATATCCAACAATTGGATCAGTGATATAAGATTCTCATTATTTAATGTAGATATGATCAGATGTGAGTGGAGATCCACTTAAATGTAGCCAAGTCCAGCTAATGCATACACATGTATATACAAGACGCTAAGCAATTGCAAGAGACTGACAGGGAGAGCAATATAGCAGGCACTATAAAGCTAAACGCGAGGGTGACAAGGGGAGCATTAGAGCAGGCATCATAAAGCTATATGGTTAATATCAAGCGATGTCCTCCAGGCCTTTCCAGCCACAAGCAGATCATAAAAGAAGAAGGCGGGTGTGCTATGGCCATGCTCAACGTGCAAGCCTATCAAGGTGGGCGAGTAGGGTTACACGAGTCAGAGCTTTCACACGAGTCAGAGCTTGATAATTAGAGAGCTCAGAAGAGGTCTTGGTATCTACCAGTAGATGGATTTGCCCCGTCTCCCTTTTGTTCTTCTCCTTGCTGGATTTTTTTTGTTTTTTGAGAATCCAGATGGAAGTAAGGCTCTTCCGCAGTTATTTATTTATTCAGAGGAGTACATGGGTGTTGGCTGAGTTTATTTCCCAGCCATTGGTGACAAACGGATATTGTTGCATGGGCGTGTCCCATCAGACAAGTGATTGTGGATGGGAAGGACTGGGCCCATGAAACCAAACAAAATAACCAAAATGCCACGTGATGATCTCACGGCTCCAGAACTATACTGCGAAAGTTCCTATTGTTTGTCTCGACCAGAGGAACTCGTCTCTCTCAGCAACTTACATGGCCGTCTTAGATGTCAGAGAGATGATCAAGTTGATTAACTATTTGCTATAAATTTTGATCGCTGGCTGTTGAAGTCCAGCTATTGAGAGTGAAAGCTGCTTGTTTTGCTATTGGTAGAGGCTTGGTGGCACGGAATTGGAAAACACAAGAGTTACGCTGCTTCCATAAACACCACACGTTGGTTACAAGAAGACATTCGAAGGCTGGGAATTTATCTTTTATAGGTTGTAGGAACCTCCAAGAATCCCAAATATGAGTAAATGAGGTTGGCAGCTCTAGAAGGTTGAATTTCGATAGTATGTTGGATCAGAAGGATTTGGAGAACTCACACTGTAGTAGTAGATGATCTGTGGATTCCGGATATTCACCACACAGGGGACATATGGTTTCAGTGTTAATACCCCTCCTAAATAGATATACTTTCGTCAAGATTTTCTTCTCCTCGCCGGTTATCTTCTTGTTCTTTCACTATGCTGGCATAGCACCACAATACCAGCCCCTTTGTCACTGCAGATAAGCATTAATAGTTTCTGAGATGCGCTAACCATACGGGTAGGATTCCTATATGAGCGAAGCAGTTCCTTCAGGAATAAAAGGAACTCATAAATGCAAGTCATCACATTTCAACGGCAAGGCTATAAGTAAAACAAAACAAACAAATATACAGCCTAGAAAACCAGGAAAAGAAAAAGGGTGGTACAACCCGATGCCTGTGATGGCAGCGATATCATCATAAACCCCAGCTGCAGCCAAATTGCCAGATAAAGATCATTCAACATATTACCTTACTTCCATTAATTAAAAATATACTACACCTCAACTGTGATAAAGCATCGGAATTAAAGTTGAGTGTTTTTGTGTGTGTGTGTGTGTGTGTGTTCTCATTCATTTCAAAACCACAATGATTTAACAACTACCATGGTCCAGGACTCTGATCCGGATATTCAGCACCATTGAAAGAATTACAACTCAAATACAAGTCCAAATGAAAACCCATGAACAGAACTGCAAATCAATTGCCTTTTAGTATTGTAACTAGGTATGTGCATATCAAACTGACTGAAACTTGCCATCACTTAGAGAATACAGCGTGCATTTATAGGAGATTTATCTTTTCTATCACATCAATATGCACGATAAAAATGCATATACAGCTAACTCGGACATAAATCATGCTCATAACTCTGTTGACATGTTCTGTGAGAGACATGTTTGGCTATGTATTTCAAAGAGCTGACATTGAGCATGATAAAAGGCTGCTTCTTTTGGCATGCTGATAAGAAATCATGATTGCACTTGTCGCCTTGAAGTGCACGTTTCTAGAATCTTGAGTTGCTTAATCTGTTTTTTGCATCAAATAACGAAGACTTCAATCCCAAGCGAGCAGCCAGGAAATAAAGATCCACTAGAAAACACTATTATGAAATAACCCAATTATGAACAAACTCCCAGAGGCGGGAAAGCTTTCAGAATGCCTTACAGGATGCCTTATGACAGTTTTAGAAAAGTTTATATGCTCAGCTTTAGAAAAGTTTATGTCAAGTTATACATCAAAACTAATTATATGCTCAGCTTTAGAAAAGTTTATGTCAAGTTATTGATAGCTCCAGCAGTTTTAACCAATATGCCTGTCAAGGCCGGTCCTGACATTTTTTAGACCTGGGGCCAAATGAAGAAATGGGATCTCTATTAAAATTTAACATACTTTAAACATTAATTATCATTGAAAAATTAATCTACGTACAATAATATCCTATAGATATATTCGTTAAGTAGCGTGTAAAATCCATCATTAATTTATTTAATTATTTTTTTATTATAATATTATAGAAAGCCATCCTTGCACTCCATTGAAACATCAATGCGGGGCCTGGGGCGATCGCCCAGTTCGACCTGCCCCAGGACCGGCCCTGATGCCTGTGAAGAGAAATATCCGGCCAGAGGTGGAAAGGGTTCAATCAGTGCATCCACGAAGAGCATACATAATCATGGATAGAAAAATGAGCCAAAATATCATATCCTAAATCTGGAACATAACTTGGCCATACTCCCTAAAGGTGCAGCCTATGATAATAAGATGCCAACAATCATAATTTTGAATAAAATCAAAATTAAATCTGTCATCATTGAATAATTAAATAAATATCGGTTCAGAACGACTAAATCAAAATTTATCAATCAAAACTCATAATTTGAATTTAAAATATCATTAATTATAATTTATAATCCATCAAAGAACCAAAATTCAGCTATAAAATCATCTTACTAGCATGATTGCCAAAGTCCGAACCATTATTTATCTCTAATGATCCTATTCCTTTGGAAAAAAAATAAAGAAAATGAGCTATGCTGGCTCAGTAAGTATAACCTATACTTTCTTACCAAATCAAGCATAAATTTGTATATGTATCAATAAATCATTTAAAGATGATGATTAAGATGATTATCGTTAGAAATAAAATATTTTATGATAACTGTACAATCAAATATAAATCAACCATGCTCTTGCATATACTTAAATCATGCAAATTACATAAATAAGATTTCCAGTGCAAATCATAAATCATGCTGATTTTAAGAAATTTTGTGGGAATTGGCCAACAAGCCAAAGTCCAAAGTTCAACAATTTCCAAAATAAAAGGCTCATCACAATAGGTGACAGTTTAGGATGGGAAAACAGCAAAATATGAAAGAAGTTTCCCTTTCTAAGATGCAAGTGTAGTGTCAATATTCTCTAAAAGCAGCATCCAACACACTTTAGAAAGTCTTCTATCTTGGAGAGGTAAACCAATGAAAGTGAAATTAAGGAAGGGTACCTGCCTTGTAATTCATCAAGCTAGCAAGGCCAAAGCTTCATCTCCATCCATACTGATGCAGAGAACCATGCTTTTGTGAAAGTTAATTTTGAGACCTCAAGCTTACTTAAAGGCAATAGGAAAGAGCAACTTTAGCAGTTAGGAGACTATCTCGTTTTTTAGCACAAAAAAAGAGGCATCATCTGCAAAGCGCAAGCTCCCAATGCCACTAAATATTGGGTTATTTTCTATGCCGTCGATGAGTCTAAGCAAACCAGCTTTGTTGAGTACTTTGCATGACACATCAACGACAAAAATGAAAAGAGCAAGAGAGAGGGGATCATCTTGTTGCAACCTTTGCTTATATTTATTTGATCCATTTAACAGGAGACCAAATTACTAGGATAGCAATAGAAGTGGAGGTAATGAGAGATCAAATCCAAAAATTCCATTTAGGTGGAAGTGCCTCACATGTAGTATAGCTTGAAGGAAGTCCCAGTTCACCATGCAGAGGCTCTCTCAAAATCAAGCTTACAAAGAATTCTACGATGTCTGGATCTCTTACAATAGGCAAGCATCTTATGGGATGAAAGAAAACTCTCCAAGATCACTCATGCCTTGATAAAAGTTGATAGAAAATCATTAGCCAGAAGGAGGTAACCTGACCTGTTGGCAAAAATTTTCGAGATGATTTTATAAATACTATTCAACAAATTGATTGGCCACAAATCCTTGGTAGTGAGTATGCCTTCCTTTTCGGAAAGAGAGAGATGAAACACAGTTAAGTCTGGACATATCAAAATCATTTTATAGAAATCCTCTTGCAGGGCTAGCAAATCATCCTATAAGAGGTTTCAATATTTCTAAAAGAATGAGAAGGTTAACTCGTTGGGTCGTAGCACCTTCGAGACCCAAAGAGAACAATGGTTTCTTAATGTCTCAAAGCCTGAACATATCATCTAGAGCGCCAAGATCACAGACTAGATCTCCATACAAATCAAGCCACTTGATAGAGAGAGGAGGGGTGAAGGGATCTCAAAAAGATTTTAAAGAAATCATGAAGAATCTAATAAAAGTTTCTTCTGATAATTGAGTTTCACCCACCATCCATCAACGATCCAATAAAGTTCCTTCTCTTTCTGCCCAAGGCCACCTTATAGAAATAGGATATGTTCCTGTCTCTCTCCTTAAGCCACTTGACTTTAGAGCACTGATGCCAATACATCTCTTCCTTAACATACAACTCTACAAGAGAGGCTTTGAGAATTTTTTTTGTCTCCAATTTTGGGGAGCTAAGATTTACCGATTCCTTTTTTTTTGTTTAGCAACTCTACATTGTGGAGCAGTGTTACCTAGTAAGATTTGCCATTGTTTTTTTTGCATGTGACTTTAATTTTTTTTATCTTACTTTATTTATTGCTTTGTATGTGCACAATTCAAGTGAACTTTGTAAAGATGTAGTAGAAAATAGAATACAATTTAAAGCTCAAACAATAAGCTTCTCGATGAGCAAATAATAAAGTCATTGAAGCCCCAGCTGAAGAGATGAGAAGCTTGATAATTAATGTGCTCTTTTTCCTTTTAAAAGATCCTTGGATACATAAGAAGTAGGTGGTTGGAATGTGGCTTTTCTTCTTGAATGCTCACTAATTGCTTACGTAGAATTTTTGGCCTTGCAATTTACTTCCTTCTTATTCTCTAGTGTGCTCTTATGTTCTTTCTCGATCTCTTATTTTATTAAAGCCTTTGATACCCTTAAATCCTTGTTAGAATGTCCAAAAATGAATTTTTCAGCCATTAGAAGTTGAGAACTAGTAATTGAAGTGTTTGTGTAAATCTACAGTTTTTGAAAACTAATCCGTTAGAGTTGTTAGCCGTAGTAGAATCGACTAGAATAGATATAGAGTCAAGTCAATGATTCTTCGAGTCGACTTGAAGTTTTCAGGGGTTTACTCGAGGTCTGCACAGAAAAATTTATTATCTATCTTTTTTGGAAGAATCGACTAGAGATTTTCAGAAGTCGACTCGAGATCTGTGTCATATGATGCTAGTGTGCTAGAGTCGATTCGAAATATTACAGAATTGACTTTAAGCCTTTTTCTCTTGAATTTTCATAATGTGACCTTCTTGAATCTTGCTTTTTTGAATTTTCAAGATGGATAGCATGGGATTTTTGAAATATATGGCTCTAACTTTCTGAAATCTCTCATCAAGTACTTAAACAATTCGTTAGTATCAATTATATACTTAAATATTTTGTTCTAATCAGAATCAATTCTAAGGCCAACAAGTAGCTTTTTCTTTAATTCCTTATTCGTGATTCTTCTATAAGAAGTTTAACCATGGCTGATCTCAAGGATCTCAGATTCTTGAACCATTTTACAACTTTATTATGATACCCTTGAATCTTCTTCCATTTATGAAGAACAATGTCATCTAGATCAGGTTACATGGTCCATCAAGACTCAAAACTAAGATGGAGGCCCTATGGAAATTACGGTTACACTTGGAGGCTACATGTATGTGATTAGAAGAAATGCTAAATAAAGCTTTTGAAAAGAGGCTGGAAACTACTCCTCCCATTCCTAAGATAGCAAGAGCCGATCAAGTCTAGCTAGAGATGGGTGCTCCCTTCCATTGCTCCACGTAAAGTCTCTCCACTTCAAATCAAGATCATTAATCAAATCCAAAGAGGCAATAAACCCAATGAATGAATGGCTGTCTCTAATGCATTAGCCTTTTCCTCTTCTTTCATGGCATGTCTTAGAAATTAAAATTGCCCCTGATCAACTAAGGCCCTGTGAACTCACTTCTTAACCTAACTAATTAATCAAAGAAGGAAGATCTATGAGGTCTTTATACGAAGCATATACAAGGAATAACTAGATCGGTTTCAAAGGAATGCTGAACAGCTCAACAGAAACGGTGTAAGACAAACATGTAGCTCTTCTCAGTGAAAAGAAATATGCATTCAAGCTAGTTAGTATGCCATCTAAATCTCCCACTCAGTGAAAAGAAATGTGCATTCAAGCTAATTAGCATGCGATCCAAAGCTCCCATTGAGCCCATGATTTCTTATTGATCAAATTTTGAGCTCCACATGAATCTTAGAAAAGCTTGGGATGGGGCCATTTATTAAGGGACTCAACCCAAAATGTTTGGATTTGGGTCGATGTCGAGTTAGGGTTTGCAATTCGAGTCAGGTATCTAGCTATTTTTTAAACTTAAAAATATAATAAATAATTAAAAATTAAACAAATTATGAAGAGCCAAATTAAACTTAGATTTGCACTCAAAATTTTAATTTATCCAGGTAATTAATTATTCATAAGATTGCAAGCTATAAATTTTAATTATTAATATACATGAGAGTATTATAATAAAATTCATCAAAACAAAAATGAAATATAAATGTTTAATATAATTAAATGACACTAGTTGAGAGGAGACATAGTTGTTAAGATGAAAAGAGAAATTGGTCTAAATAAGAGTTTATTCAATGAATTAGAAAAGATATTTAGAGTAATGGAGAAGATGTTTATATGATTTTAGTTTTGGATTGGGCTAGACCAGATCCCTGAACCTTCTTATTTTTGTGCATTTGAGGGCACTTTGCATTTTGCTAAATCCTACCAAATTTGTTGAAGTTTTTAGCAAGATGATGAATCAGCTAGTTTGTTTATTGCTGTTGAAAAAAAAAAAAAGTTGCATTAAATGTTGTCTTTTTATTAATTGCATTACGTGATCTGATGAAGTGATATATTTTTTTTTATTTTAACGTTAGATGAATAAAAAAATAAATTTTTAATTTTTAATTACTCTCACCTATAGATTTTG
>KE505145.1:133255-155912 GCA_000441515.1 Elaeis oleifera
GCTGTAAGAAGAAACCCCTTTGATCATCAGTCCCTTTCAATGCACATGACTAAGAACAGATGAGCATGACTTATATGAAACGTCCCTTTATGAGACTTTATATGGCCGATATGCTAACAAAATATTTACTCCCAGTTTATATAAATTTATCAAGATGGTAAATATAGCTAATAACCCAGAATTAAAAGGTTTCTATATATGACATATTAAAATTTAAAATGACTTTTCACTTTTTATGATGAAAGAATGTGAACAGTTTGTAGATAAGGTAAGGAGGGTCCCTAGCCTAACCTCTATAAATAAGACTTGTGTTTTTTCATCAAAAGAGATAAAAAATTCAGCAAGACATAGGTTAGAAGAATCCTCTTAATATTAAAAATGTATGACTTGTGACTGATTAATTTCTCTTTAACTTCAATAACAATGGTTGGAGATAAAATCCTATCATGTAATTTCCATCATGTACTTATATATAAATTTTATAATATATTGTTTATATCCTTTTCTAACATGACTTCTGTTCGGTTCATTTCAACAAGATGGCAAAAATTGGCTATGCATTTGAGAATTTCGATGGATATATAATTTAGACTAGGATTTAGCTAATATAGTAACAACTTAGGATTCCATCCAAAAAAATCTAGTCGAAAGATATTAAATTAAATTTTTTACCTTATATAGGTACTCAAGATCTATTTAATACATAATTAACGAGAGACTAAATACACATCTACATGAGTTCTTACATATTCCTCCCATTTAAGCGAGGTTAAGAATCAAAATTCATTCAAATCTAGTTATAAGTATCGTGATCAGCCTATACTTAGTCCTAGTGGATCCATGCTACAATGTCCCTTGTGCCAGATCTGCTTTAATACCACGTGCAACAATCCAGAATTTTATTAAAAAAACATAGTTGGAGGTATTATTTGGATTTTTTGACCTTATATAAATAATAAAGATATATTCAGTATATAGCTGATGTGAGACTAAATACATACTTGTACAGATTCTCACAATCATTATTAAAAACTCCTTAGAAATGTTACCACAAACTCAGAATGGAGAAACAATATATATGGAGGAGGCTATGAAAATGAGTGATGTACACCAAAAGATGATGGGCGGATTCCCAGCCAATTTATTTTATGTGATAATGAAATAAGGTAATTCCTTTTAATTCACAGTTGCAAATTATATTGCTTGTGAACCAAAGCTATTCAGAAAACCTATTTATATTTAACATTACCAGAGTGACAGTTCAACAATGAGCATTGCTATGTTAAACAAGTTACACAGTGACATTTAACATTACCGGAGTGACAGCGCTGTACATCAAAGGAGGGAAAAGTTCCGGGTCTAGTTTGTGTGTAGCGAAAAAAGAATCATGATGTTCTAATATGACGCCAAACACACGATAGTTTGACAGTCAACTCCAATAGGACCAATTACCATGACATTTTCGCATCCAGTCGAGAAGAACAAGGGAAAAATAGACAGATCTTTTCTTGTCACCTTATGTCCCTGGATATCTCTCTCTAGCCTTATCTAGAGAGAGAAATTTCTCCTCTTTTCCTTTCCCTGTTATGTTTTTATTTTTATTTATTTCATGTCTAATGAAATGCATGATGACCTTTTCATAGTTTAATTAAAAATAATTGTTTTTTCAAAAATATGACAGCTCTGCCATTCCTGCCTGTGAACATGGCTGATTGGTTGAGTTCTATACAGCTTTGGTCTCATATTTATGTTCCAGTTACTCTTCTTTGGCCAGAAACAGTTTAGTCCCCATTAAATAGAGTTATTGTTATCTTATGGCCTCGATAACTGATTGCGGTATAAGCATAATGGCTGCTAAAAGCTCACAATATTGGACCATGAGAAGCTCCTCTGGCAAATCAGTATATTGCTCTAACCTTTAAAAAAAAAAATCAATATATCGATTGTTGCAACGAGACATGTCAGATATTGAAAGCACAATTGCTCTAGATGCCTTCATTACAGTAGAATTTAGTAGCACCTCCTAATGCAGATGCCTTTGTTGTAGAAATTGTATTTAATGTTGGGAAACTTTTTGGGAACTAGGAGAAACCAGTTTTGGAACTGGATTTTCAACATACGAGATATTCATCTTTTTATAGCAATAATATATGAGATGTTCATAATACACTAATTTTCATTATTTTCCCCTCAACATCTTACATCCGTACATCAACCACAAACAAAGCTGTTCATGGATGCTTGGTTGCCTTTATGTTACAGCTTTAAAATTTTATTAATCATCCATCATCCGAAAAAGGTTTAAACTTCTTATAAAATAAAGGTTTTAACAGAACTAGGTCTTCTAAAATAATTTCCGTCAATCACGGATGATCTTTCCTCTACCAAAAAAAAAAGACCTTTGACTTCACATTAGGTTACATTCCGTCATAATAATCACCATCATTTCTGCATCGTAGTCTGACCGATTGGATGTATTTTTTAAGTTGCTGATGATGACCTGTCCCTCCTCCAACGCTCGCCCTCGAATTCTACGGTCAGATAGACCCTCCTCCAACGCTCGCCCTCCAAGTCTGCGGTCAGGGAGACAAATTGTGCACTATATTCGGCATTATCAACTTCGTCCAAGTCACCACCAAATGCATCAGCCGCATGATAAAGACGAATTCTCCTGGACTAAATTGGTAGCTTCCGTGCAGCCCTCATACGATACTTGGTCAGCCTCGAAGGAATACCTACGGCATATGGTCAAAAACCAACACCATCACCCACAGGAGGCCATGTGGTGACTTGGATTGTTGGACGATGGGCTACGCTTTTGCGCCATGGCTTCTGCGATCTAAAAGGAATCAATCAGTTGGCCCTAGGTTCCATCGAATCCTTAGATCTAACCAGATTCAACAGGCTGTTTTTTTTGGCACACTCTTTGTTAGCCAGGACCAAGCTGGATCTGACCTAAAACACTGTTGTTGTCGTCCTTCTGGAGCAAATTATAAAAATCTATTTGAGATTAGATCGAAATTATATTTAAATCTAATAGTTTGAAAACCTACATTTATGTCCTTGATATTTATTTTAATTCTACAGTTTAGTCCGGACCGCTAGACAGCCCGTTAATCCAAAATGGGTATGAAGTGCCATATAATAAAAATTTTCTGAAATGATCGAAATGCCTTTCATAAAAGGATGAGTAAGATAAAATTCCTTCTCCCCTCTAGTCTTCCCTATCTCTATCATTCTCTTGCTCTGATGCCATTGGGCGCTCCATTGTTGTCTTGCTCCAATGGTATTGGGCAAGGACGGCCTCCTACTCGAGTGCGCGCCCACTCTAAAGCTCCTACGCGCCTCCTGAGCTATCTTGTAGGTTCACCCCTTCTACTGAAAACATGAAAACCTTGTTCGGCCTCCCGTACGCTAAACCCTTCTCCCCTCCAAATGTGCCTATAGAAGCATCAAACCAATGTTCTTTTGCTGAAGCCCTAGGACTGCTCTCTCTATCGGAATACTAACCTTTGGTTTTTGACTGTCCTAATCGTTTTTTGTATTTGAATGTAGCTAAATGTAGTAGAATATATTGTATTGTTTTTTGTCTAACTGACATTGTCTCCTTAACTATCTTCCTAACTGATGTAATTTATTTTATTTTGTGCAGAAGTTTGAATGTCTCGATAGAACTCAAGTTGTCAGAGTAGCTCATATTAGTTTGATTATTCGAACATGAGATGTCATTGCAGTCTATTAACATCAATAAAAATCTCAAATTCATAAAAAAAAATCCAAACAAGTTGTATTATAGTTGTGAAGAATATCGTTTTGTGGATTGGTGTTTGCCTATAAATGATCTCAAATTCTCCAATTACATCCTTGACCTAAGTAATAGGCAGTAACTCTTTCAAATTCATTTTTCACTCTCTTAAGTTCATAGCCATCTAAAATTGTATAATCCCTTAATATATTTCTAAAGTCATTCATATTTACAAATATCTACCCTTAAATATAATTTTCTCTCTCTCTACAAATAACTCCCATCAGTTGAATCATTCCCATCCCCGTCATTTTACTCTCCCTCCATCATCTAATTAGCATCATCTGAATTAGAAAAAAGATAAACTTCTTCTATTAATTCAGACACATCATCATCTTTCTTGCCCTCAACTTCCGCTCCTATTTCACCTCCAACATCTACTCCAACATCTCTCCTCCAACATCCCCTTCAACTTCAACCTTACATCCCATCCAGAAGGTATGACTATAAAAAGAGCTAGATTATTAATATTATTTTAATAAATAAATATATCTCCTCAACTTCTTGATGTATGCTAAATATATGCATCACATCATTATTATTCTTAATTAAAAGCCACTACCACAAGAGATAGTAAGATTGACATCCCTCTTACCAATGAGTTTATAAAGATTAGCCACCATTTCTAAATATGAATAACGATCTTCATCTACATTGTCGATCCAATATTAGACATCCCCATAGTGCACCACCAAATTATGATAAACCATTGTGCCCCAGCATAAATCGATCACTATATTAGTCCATACAAATTTAACCATCAAGCATTTAATCATCGGATATTTTCTTGCATCATAAATAATGGAAATAGTTACAAATTGGTAAATGAGGAGAATTGATATTATGTCTTTAATATGTTGAAGGCAAATGTGAAGGTCATTAAGACTAAATCTAAAGGTGTATGTTGAAGTTAATGCATCAAAGTTAAATATGAAGTTAAATGAGGCAAAATGTATGAACTTTTAATTCAGCACAGTAAGTCCAATAAGTATTTTGTTAGCAAAAATATTATTTTGATGCTATCTCTGATCCCTTGCCCTGTATTTTCAAAAGATAAGAGGAAACATCTGAGATAATCTATTTGCTCTATGATATTGGACAACTATAGGGGGAAGGAGACCACAAATGGAGTTCATTTACAATGCTGAGTTTATTTTAGAAGTACTTGAACTTTATTTACCCATCTGAGGAACGAGACCACATGCAGCTAGATTTAAAAAATATTAATCGACAATGCTTTATTTCTACCACTAAAATAGCAAAATCGAAGAGAAAATAATGCCTCTCGAAAAGAATGATAGGATGTGCATACGTGCAGTTGGGAAAAATGCATGTCTTGTAATTAAAAAAAAATCCAAGCAAAAAACTACAAAAAAAAATCTACCATACACCAAAGAACAAGGAGCCCACTCCCAATCACTTTCAAGATGTTTTCTTCTATAATTTTGTGAGATTAATCATATGAGTGGGGAATGGGGAAGAAGATGGTGAGAAGGGTTCTGGTAAATTCTATTTATTGAGTTATACTGAAAAATAATTTGGTCATTTCAGATTTCTAAAATAGTTTAACTAACGACGGTTTATTTCATGGATGTAAGTATAGGTTTTGAAAAATAATGGATGTAACTGTAATAAATGCAAATGTCAAAGGATTTTTGTAATTTATCCCAAAAAAAGAATGTTGCCCAATTTTGGTGCGATAGATAGGTTACCTTGGCAATCCGTGTGGTGCAAAAAAGGAGATGAGGTGAGAAAAAGGAAAAAAATAAAAATTTGATATTATTTTGTTAGATAATCAGATGATTGATCATATTTTGATTTTAATAAAATTTCAATATATTGCTTCTGACATCAAAATATACAAGTTGAATAATTTTGATCTTTGAAAAGTCTTTTTCATTAATTATATCAAGCATCCTGATGAGTTCTACTCTCTATTTATCATTGAAATCTGTTTTATTAATGATAATTTTTTTATTGTGAAACTTAAGATTTATTTTTGATAATATATTTGTGTAACTTTTAATTGATCTAGAAAATATCTACAGTAATCTCATTATTTTAAATAATAGAAGATTCACATTAAAATTGTGTTGTCTCTTTTTATATGGGTTGCTTGATTACTTTTACTTATTAAATTATGTGAGTAGATCAGAGAGGTTATTATTACTTTATGACGTCTCATTTAATTGCACAAAGAGAAAAAGTAGTTTGCGGCATTATTATTCATGATTGTAGTTTTTCTAATAAAGTGTCTCAAAGTAAGGTTGTTACTGGTTGAATTTTTTATATTGATTAAATGGAAGAACATACGGATGGACGTGTGATTAAACTTATGTCTTTTAATTATTCAATTTAGAAGCCTCGAATGGAAGATCTATTATTCTACAAAGAGTTGTATGATCCTATTGAAGGGGATAGTGCCAAACTAAGTGAGAAAACTCCATAAAAATGGTAGAAATTAATAGAAGATAGTTGGATTAATCAGATAATAGATAGATGGTAGTATTTTTATCATATTGCTATGAAGATTAATGTCCATAATTTATGGAAGAAATTAGAGAACCTCTATGAATGAAAGATTACATGGAACAAAGTATTCATGATCAGAAAGCTTCTGAATATGAAGTATAAGGAAAGTTCAAATGCCGAGCATCTGAGTAGATTTCAAGATATAGTAAATTAGTTGGCTGCTATGAAATAATGCTAGATGATGAGTTGTAAGTATTATTATTGCTCAGTTCTTCATCAGATAGTTGAAAAATTTTAGTTGTATTACTTAGTAATTCAGCTTCGATGTGACAATACTAAAAATAGTAAAGAATAGTATGCTTAATAAGGATATTAGGAAAGAGAATAGGATGTGACTACACAGTCAGAGATAGTGATTACAGAAAGATAGGAGAGTAAAATCAAAAACTCGCAAAATTTTAATAACCATGTAAGTCTAGGGGAAGGTCCAAATTTAGAAAAATATCAAATATTTTTATTGTGACATGCCAGGGTACATAAAAAAAGAGTGCATGCAGAAATTTAAAAGAGAAAAATCAAGGGAGATAGGTGAAGAAAAGAAGAAAGAAAAGATACAGCAGTAGTTGCATCTAATGTTGATGTCGCTATTATTTATGATGATGATTTTGTGAACCATGCATGTCATGATTGTACTTAGATTGTTGACTTAACTATCTCTTTTTACGTTATTTCTCCATGTAACTTTTCACATTTTACACTAGTCATGATTTTGATAGTGTCAGGATGAAAAATGATAGAGTAACTAAGATTGTGAGCATGAAAGATGTTTACTTAAAAATCAATATTGGATGCCAACTATTGCTAAAAAATATGAGATATATTATAGATATCAATCTCCACTTAATCTCCATTGGAATACTTGATGCTAAAGGTTACTGTAACCAGTGAAAAAAATAGAAACTCACCAAAGGTTCTCTAGTAGTAGTAATAAAGAAGAAATCAACCACATTTTATATGATGTAGGCAAAATTATGTAAGTCGGAGGTGAATACAGCTGAAGATTCCTCCACTGAATTATGCATAAGCTATTGGGCCATATGAGCAAGAAGGGATTTAACATCCTTGCTAGAAAGATACTCCTTTCTATCAAAGGTACATCACAAAAGATATGCATTGATTGTTTAACTGGCAAACAACATAGAGTTATATTTATAAATCTTTCCATATAAAAGATAATATATTTGGATTTGATTCACGTTGATGTTCGCACTATGGATGCTAGAGCTCTGGATGGTGCTTTATATTTTGTTATCTTTATTGATGATCATTCTAAAAAAATATGAGCTTTTATTTAAAATCTAAATTTAAATGCTCGATATGTTCAAATATTTTATGCTACAATTGAAAGAAAATAGGAAGATGGCGAAAGTGTATTCAAACAGATAACGATGGTGAATATAAAATTATTTGAGAATTATTATAGAGATCATGACATCAAACTTGAGAAAATATTCTTAAAACACCTCAACGTAATAAAACCACTGAGAGAATCATACTATTTGTAAAAGAATCCAATATATGCTCTATCATGCTAAATTATCTAAATCTTTTAGGATGAAGCGATAAGAACTGCAGTGAATTTGATCAATCTTTCTCTTTCAATTTTTTTTAAGATGATGTGCTAGAAAGAGTGTGGATTAGAAAAATATTTCATATGATTACTTGAGGATATTTAGTTGTAGGATATTTATTCACATCTCTAAAAATGATAGATCCAAGCTTGATGAAAAATCTAAATAATATATTTCCTGGGTTTTGCATATGAAGAGTTTGGCTATAGATTATCAAATTCAATTGATAAAAGATTATCAAAATAAAGATTTTGTATTTTTAGAAGATTAGACTATTAAAGATTTTGAAAAGATTAGAAAGCTAAAGTCTATCACTAGAAATTATATTGATCTAGGTCCAGTGCCTCTTACCATAGTAAATGATAATAGGAAAGATGTATAGAAAGATGATGGTAATGTAGTTGATGAGTCCATATCTGATACTGATATACTAAATGAGCATATTGAGCAAGCCCCTTTAGAACTACCAGTTGAGTCTTAATTAAGAAGATCTACTAGAGAACATCGTCCCTTAATGAGTTTGTGATGATAATTGGTGGAGGAGAATCAGAGTACTACCAGGAGGCCATGAATTGAGCAAAAGCCAGAGTAGTTATAAATCATGTAGGAGGAGATAAAATTCTTGTATAAGACTGTACATTTGAGTTAGTAAAACTATCTAAGAATAAAAGAGTACTTAAAAATAAGTAGGTGTTCAAATTGAAGATCGAAGAGGAGCTCACAGCCAAGGTCAAGGCATGGTTGGTTATTGTTGGGCCTTATGTAGTGCTTCCAAGGCTCAAGGGACCAAGACTAAGGCCAAGGTCCAAAGTTTATGAGGTGGTCATGGGGTTTCTAGAGCTAGTTTGGACTTTAGGATGAAAGACTGTCAGCCTTTCGGGCCTTGAGGTCCAGAAATTTTAGGCCTTGAGGGGCTAACTTATATTTGAGCTAGGATTGAGTCCAAGATTATGAGATTGAGTCAAATCATGGATGTACATGGGCTTGAGTGAGCACAATTTTGTATTGAGTTAGCCAAAAATTTTTCGGTTGGATCACATTGACCCTGTATATAAACATATATTGTATTTGGACTCGATGGATCGAAAGAAATATGAAATTATTTTTCTCTAATTTTCTCTCTCTTTCTTCCTCTCTCTTTGGTCTTCTCCACATCCTAGAACTAAGAACCTAAGGTTCTTGGCCACCACCCCAAAAAAGAAAGAAAGGAGGTGCTAGAAACCAACGCCCCCTTTGTGCACGCCCCCTGTTTTGTGCGTCTTTTCTTGGCCGCCCAAGAAGAGTTTCAGGTCTCATCTTTTATTTTGAAGGCTTCATCAAAAGTACTTCCATGTATCAAAAATAGATTTAAGATCTGATGGAGAAGAAGTTCAAATCATAGAAGAAATCCTGCTGACAAGATTTACAAGGCTGCTAAAATCCTGCAGGATGTTTTATTTTGCTTTGTTGCTAGCCTTCAAGGACCTCCATGACCAGATCCTTGCTGTTTCCTAATGTCCACAACCTAGGAAAGCTGCTCTAATAATTGATATCAGAGCACAGATTGTGTGAAGAAAGAAGGAGACTCCAGAAGTTGAAGATCTTCAAAGGTTAAAATTTCAGCAAGGACCCTGTCAAGGTATTTCTCAAATCTCTTGAAGTTTTGTTATGTTTTTAGTTTAGATCCAGCCATGGAAAGTAACATAAAAATTGATTTTGAGAAGTTTGATGGGAAAAAAATTTTTTCATGTGAAAATTCAGGTAGAAGATCTTTGGTTCAAGCAGATTTAGATCAGGCATTGGAGGAGAAGCCTGAAGGAATGATGGATTGTTAGTGGATGTCTCTAGAGAAAATGCTTGTTCTGTGATTAGAAGATGTTTGGCAGATGTGGTGCTCTATTCGGTGTTAGAGGAGAGGACTTCAAAAGGTTTGTGGTTGAAGTTGCACACCATATATATGGAGAAAAATATGTGTAACAAGCTGATATTGAAGAAGAGACTATACAGCCTTCGGATGCAAGAAGGTGGAGATGTCTTGGGTCACATCCAGAAATTCGACCAGATGTGTAATGAGTTGTTGAACATCAGGGTGAAGATGGAGGAGGAAGATAAGTCGTTGCTACTGCTATGCTCACTGTCCCCTTCCTATGATCCATTGGTGACAACGCTGCTCTATGGCAAGGAGACCTTGGAGTATGAAGACATGGTCTCAGTGTTGTGGTCCAATGAACAGCGAGAGAAATTGACCAAAGAAGGTGCTCCCCAAGAGGGCTTGGCCATGGGGGAGAGATCTGAAAGAGGAAGGGAAAGAGACAAGTCAAAGGGACGATCAAAGTCTCGGAAGAACAAGAGCAAGAAAGAAGTCAGATGCTACAAGTGCAACGAGATCGGACACTTCAAACGAGATTGCCCGCAGTGAAAGAACAAGAAGGGAGATAAGGGAGGATCTGATGCACTGAGTACAGTGGTTGATAGTGAGGTGGAGGATGACCTCTTGGTAGTATCAGATGGTCACAGATAAAACACAGATGTATGGATCCTGGATTCAGCCTGTTTGCATTACTACACCCCAAACCAGTCTTGATTCGCTACATACACCAAGACAGATGAAAAGAGCGTGACACTTGGAGATGATCACCCACATCGAGTTGCTGGTATTGGAAGCATTCGAATGAGGATGTTTGATGGGATGGTGCGGACGCTCACTAATGTGAAGCACGTCCCTAATCTGAAGAAGAATCTTATGTCACTTGGTTACCTGGAGTGGAGCGGCTACGCTTCAGCAGTCGTGCCAGGAGTGGGGTGTTGAATATCTCAAATGGAGCCATGGTAGTGATGAGAGGTAAGAGGATAGAGAACAATCTTTACAAGATGGAAGGATCTGTGGTGACTGAGGAATCTGATGCAGCAGCAGCAGTGCAGGACCAGCAGGGGACTCACTAGTTGTGGCACTACCGCCTAGGCCACATGGGAGATCATGGGATGAAGGATCTGAGTAAGCATGGTCTGATTCCAAATCTAGATGGAGGTATTTCAGAGGTATGTGAGTCATGCTAGATGGAAAAGTAGAGGAGAGTGCAATTCAGCCAGCAGTTCAGCCCGCAGTGCAGCCCCACTAGAACTAGTTCCCACTGATGTGTGGGACCGACCCTGATTTCAGCCAGAAACAGGGTAAGATACTTCTTGATCTTTATAAATGATTTCTCAAGAAAGGTATGGGTCTACTTCATGAAGGAGAAATCAGAAGTCTTCACCAAATTCAAGGTATAGAAAGCTGAGGTGGAGAAGGAGACAGATCAGAGTTTGAAGTATCTGCGATTCGACAATGACGGAGAGTACACCAGTAAGGAGTTTTAGAATTTTTGTGAGGAGTGTGGCATCAAAATGCACTTCTCGGTGAGAAAGACTCCTCAGCAAAATGAGGTGGCCAAAAGGATGAACATAACCCTTATGGAAAAAATATGATCCATGAGGCTACAGGCAGGGCTTCCTAAGGTGTTCTGGGTTGATACAATGGATGCAGCCTATTATTGGTGAATCAATCACCTCACACTAAGTTAGATGGTGGTATTTCAGAGAAAAATGATCTGAAAGGAAGATTGGGTTGAGCCATCTAAGGATGTTTGGGTGCACGGTATTTGTGCACATTGGTGCTAGTGAGTGGAGCAAATTGGATGCTAGGTCACAGAAGATGATGTTCTTGAGATATCCGTAAGGAGTTAAGGGATACTGGCTGTGAGATCTCTTGGAGAAGAAGGTTGTCATTAGTAAGGATGTCACCTTTGATAAAATTCAGTTCTCCAAAGACAAGATGGCATGAAGGAGCAGCAGGAGCAGCAGGAGGTCCAGTAGGGTAGTGATGGATAACTAACATCCTATTCTATTTTGCCACTTGCAGGTCCATCGAAAAGACTTGGTATTCAAGTGGAGCACTCCCCAAAGGTGTCTCCATAGGTGGAGAGAGCTCAGATGGTTGAAAGAAGCCAGAAGATTCAGCAGGAGTAAACTGGACCTAGGACAGATATCAGGGTTGCACTGCACAAGCCCAAAAGGAATGTCAGACAATCGGAATGATATGACTTTGAAGAGACAGTGTCATATGCCTTGATGATAGTGAATGGGGATCCCTACACCTATGAAGAGGCTATGGAGAGCCAAGACATAGAGAGGTGGGTCTAAGCAATATCTGAGGAGATGCAGTCTCTCCACAAGAACACGACATGGTGATTGGTGCAGTTGCCACAAGAGAAGAAACCCATTGGTTGCAAGTGGATTTACCAACGTAAGGAGGGGCCTTCGGAGTAGGGAGATATCAGGTACAAGACAAGACTAATGGCTAAGAAATACTTCCAAAAAGAAGGCATCGATTTCAATGAGATTTTCTCTCCCATCGTCAGGCATACTTCCATCAAGATACTGCTGAGCATTGTTACAGCTCAAGACTTGGAGCTGGAGTAGATGGATGTCAAGACGGCATTCCTCCATGGGCATCTGGAGGAGAGCATCTACATGGAGCAGCCACCTGGGTTTCGAGAGCCAGGAGCAGAAGAGAAGGTCTGTTATTGCAGAAATCGCTGTACGGACTGAAGCAATCATCGAGGCAATAGTACAAATGATTTGATTTTTATGTGAGGAGTATCAGGCTTTTCAGGTGCATGTATGACTCTTGTATTTATGTTAAATTTTTGGAGGATATGTCTAGGATATTTTTACTCTTGTATGTGGATGATATGCTTATAGCATACAAGAGTAGGAAGGTTGTGCAGGAACTGAAGGCAGCTTTATCTCGAGAGTTTGAGATGAAAGATTTGGGGCCTACGAGGAAGATCTTAGGTATAAAAATCTTTAGAGATTGATCCAAAAGGGTGTTGCATTTATCTCAGAGAGGTTATATCAAGAAGGTCTTAGAGAGGTTCGGGATGAAAGAAGCGAAACCGACGGAGCTGTCACTCATCGAACACTTTAGACTCTCGAAGATGATGTTGCCACAGACTGAGGTGGAGGCTCAGAAGATAGAGAGAGTGCCATATGCCTCTGGTGTGGGAAGCCTTATGTATGCTATGGTGTGTTGTAGATCAGATATCGCCGATGTAGTGGCCAAGTCAGCAGGTTCATGGTGCAGCCTGGCAGAGAGTAATGGCGAGCACTGAAGGGGATCTTCAAATACTTGATGGGTATTGTGGGAGTCGGCATCTGCTACAGACAGCGAGGAGGTGCTGAGGGACTCTCCAACACATCCAAGGAGGCTCGGGGGCAGATAAGAGGGTTTGTGGATACAGATTTTGATGGAGATGTGGACATCCGACGGTCGACGATAGGTTTATATTTAGCCTGTTTGGAGGTCTCATTTTATGGAGATCGTGCTTGTAGCTCATTACGGCTTTATCCATGACTGAGATGGAGTACATTGATGTTACGGAGGCAGTGAAGGAGGCCCTATGGTTGAAGGGTTTGGTATTGAAGATGGGCCTCACACAGGAGGCTATCAGGGTGCACTGCGACAGTTAGAGTGCACTGTTACTTGCACAGAACTCTGTCTATCATGCTAGGATGAAGCACATCGATATCAAGTATCATCAGATCAAGGAGCTTGTGGAAGAAGGAGAGGTGGAGCTGGTGAAGGTCCACACCAAGGAGAATGTAGTGGATGCACTGACGAAGGTACTTTCACGGGATAACTTTTGAAAATGTGTGACACTGATATACTTGATGGACAGGATAGAGTTGGTTGAGGCCTTGGGGCACCAAGATGAAGATTGTTGGGCCTTATGTGGTGCTCCCAAGGCTCAAGGGACCAAAGGTAAGGCCAAAGTCTAAAGTCCATGAGGTGGTCATGGGGTTTTTAGGGCTAGTTTGGGTCCTAGGATGAAATGCTGTCAGCCTTTCGGGTCTTGAGGGTTAGAGATTTTGGATCTTGAGGGGCTAACTTATATTTGGACTAGGATTGAGTTCAAGATTATGAGATTGAGTCAAGTCATGGGTGTACATGGGCTTGGGTGAGCACAATCTTGTATTGAGTTAGTCAGGAGAGTTTTTCGGTTGGATCACATTGACCATGTATATAAACATATATTGTATTTAGACTCGATGGATCGAAAGAAATATAAAATTATTTCTTCCTAACTTTTTCTCTCTTTCTTCCTCTCTCTCTGGTCTTCTCCACATCCTAGAACCAAGAAACTTAGGGTTCTTGACCGCCATCCTAAAAAGGAAGAAAGGAGGCATTAGAAACCAGCACCCCCCTTTATGCACGCCCTCTATTTTGTGTGCCCTCTCTTGGCCATCTAAGAAGAGTTCCAGATCCCATCTTTTATTTTGGAGGCTTCATCAAGAGTACTAAAGTGGATTTCAGATCTGGTGGAGAAGAGATTCAAATCACAGAAAGAAATTCTGCTGACAGGATTTATAAAGTTGTTGAAATTTTGAAGACTGTTTTTATTTTGCTTGGTTGCTGGCCTTCAAGGACCTCTATGACCAGATCTTTGCTGTTTCTTAACGTCCACAACCTAGGAAAGTTGCTCTAATAGTTATGAAGGGATTTAGTTAGAAAAAATATTAATCTTGAGAAATTTTCTCATCCATGGTCAAGATGTCTTCAATTCGAGTTGTTTTTGATTTAGCTACAAGCATGAATTTGGAGATTGAATAACTTGATATGAAAACTAGTTTTCTCTATAGAGACTTAAAAGAAAAATTTACATGGAGTAGTTAGAAGGATTAATAATTAAAGATAAATAGTATCTTGTGTGTAGATTAAAAAAGAGCTTATATGGACTCAAGCAAATATCTTGATATAGTATAAAAAGTTTAATTCCTTTATGATAGACTATGAGTATAGCAAAACCATTTCTGATCATTATGTATTTATAAAGAAATTCTCTAATGAAGACTTCATTATTCTTTTGCTTTATGTGGATGATATTTTGATTATTAGCTACAATGCTACAAAGATTGAAAGCTTGAAAAAAGAGTTGAGCAAATCCTTTTCCATGAAGAACTTGGAGTCGGATAAATAAATCTTTGGCATAAGAATTAGTTGTGATAGAAAGAGAAGACGACATTGGTTATCTCAAGAGAGATATATACCGAAAGGTGCTTGAAAGATTCAACATGAGCAAGTCCAAACCAGTTTCCTCTTTACTTAAAGATCACTTTAAATTAAATTCTAAACAATATCCTATAAGTGAGAAAGACAGAAGAAATGAAGAAGATTTTTATGTATCCATAGAGGTACTTTTATAGTCTATTTATGTTTTGGTAAAGATAACCTATATTGGATGGATACATAGAACCTGTGTTGGATGGCTGGTGATATAGATTCTAGAAAGTCTACATCGAGATACTTGATGACTTTTTAGGGAAATAGTATCATGTCAATCTAAATTATAAAATATATTATTTATCTAATATAGAGGTCGAGTGTATTGTAGTTATAGAAGTTTGTAAAGAACTTTTGTGGATAAAAAAATCTTCTACAAGAGTTGGGCCTAAAATAAGAGAAATATATACTTTATTGTGAAAATCAAAGTGCCATCCATCTTTCAAAAATTTAATATTTTATTCTAGATCTAAGTATATTGATGTGAGATATCATTGGATTCAAGATGCTTTAGAGATGAAGTTGTCTTATCTTGAGAAAATCTATACTAATGATAATGGATCAAATATAATAACTAAAATCTTATCCATTGAAAAGTTGATTGCTTGTAGAGAGAAAGCGAGCTTGGTGCATGGAACCTCTCATATGAGTTAGAAGGGGAGATTTATTGGTGTAGTCTCTCCCATATTAGACCCACACCCTTTAAAATAAGGAAAGGAATGTGGCCTTAGCTTTGGTGCAGTAAATAGGTTCACATGGTAATCTTTGCAGTGCAGAAAGGAGAAACGGTGAGAAAAAAGCAGAAAAGAAGAAATAAAAATTTGGTATTACTTATCAGATGATCAGATAGTTGATAATACCTCGATTTTGATAAATTTTAGTATGTTGTTTCTAACATTAAGAACTACACTACAAAAAAAATCAAATTTATGATTGAAAAATAAATTACAAAATATCAAAAATCAACTGCAAATCAATTTTTCAAATCAATTTTTATCGGTTGCATAATCCTTCATCACAAATATTTTGCGATGGATTTTTTTCAATTGCAAAATGTTGTGACCAATTTTATGACTGATTAAACAAAAATAATTGATTGCTAAATTAAAAATCAAATATTTTCAATAAAATCAATCATTTAATGATCAATTTAATGATCAATATTTTCTATAATTTTTATTTAAATAATTATTATTTCTTTTGTGACCAATTTTTCGATCACAAAATTAATATGAATTTTTTAATTATAAATTTGAGACCACTAAATCGATCATAAAAAAGAATTATTTTTACTTTTTATTTGTTAATAAATCGATTACATAATTGATCATAAATTATTTTTATATATTTGATTTAATAAATCGATCACACAATCAATCATAAATTAATTTAATATTTTATTTAATAAATTGATGACAAATTTTTTCATGTTAAAAAATATTTATTTTATTAATTTTCAACTATGAAAGAACCTAATATTTAGCAAATATTTAATACACCAAACACAAATAATCTTATCAATGTCAAATATATTTCATAACTCAAATAGTCAATATAATTAAATATAATATCCATGTTCAAAACAAACCATAACAAACATAAATCTAGTAATGATCCTCCTCCTGATGATGATGATCATCATCATTCTCCCTAGTTGTGTCTGTAGGTTGATACTGTGGTCCTGATGTCTGAAAAGTCGAATATGGCTAGAAATCTGTAGATGGCTGAGAGTTCATCTTTCCATCATCTTATGCAACAATTTGTTGTTGATTTTCAATTACTTTTCATTCTGTTCCATCCTTCTAAGTTCATCTCTTTCACATTCTGTAGTTTCTATCCGAGCATTTCAGCTAGCTATATGTTGCTGAAATTCTTGGCTTTACATCCACTCTAATAATGATGATGAATATTGGCCTTGATAATGTGATGGGCCTGCCAATATAGTGGACTCCAATCCTAGGCCATGAATTCATCCTTTCTTCTTTCCACCAATAGTTCGAATTCACACATCCAACTTTGATGGAGGAGGTTACTATTCAGATGCTCTCTAAGATTGTGCATCTTCCATATTATGTGTAAATTATCCTATCATAGAAAATATCTTAAACTAGTAAGATAACAATTAACATGATAATCATCTTGGAAATCAATATATCAAAATGACATGGTTGTCCAAATCAGAAGCCAAAATAATAGGAATTACTCTTGCAAGGAATCTCAATTCAGAAACCAATCAATAGAAATTACCCTTACAAGGAACCTCAAATCAGAAACCAACTAATAGGATTTACCCTTGCAAGGAACCTCAAATCAAAAACCAACCAATAGGATTTATTCTTGCAAGGAACCTCAAATTTGTGTCAAAGTTTGCATAGATTAAATATTGATATCAATCTCTATTATGTTATTTAATGGAACTGAAACAATCATAATTATTCTTATGCTTATATGCTCTAATCTCTTATCCATCCAACTCTTATCATTCTTTTAATGGGTGTGCACAAATAGCTAAGATGGACTTGACACAACACCAGACTGCATAGTATGCAATATTTTAGAAGATATCAAACATCAACACTTATAAACTAAATATCTATTAACTATGTAATTATGTGTAAAATATGAATTATAAAATAAATACTACACCTAACCATATTTTATCTATGCTGAGATGAGGTAATGGTGCCACTAGTATGAAGCGAAGCCACAAACCCTCCACAATCGAATGTATGATTTTGTTTAGCTTTTATGCATTTCTCCTTATATTCAGCAATACTCTAATGCTGACATAATCTATCTCATACAGAATCTCCAAGCCAAGATGGTCTCTCCATATACTTACAAGCATTACCAAAATATTTTCATCGAGCTGTATCATGCATCTCAATTTTTTTTTGTTCATCGATCATTCGATGATATAAATCTATACTTCTTCTGCAATAATTATAGACAAACAAGTTAAATCTTTAAGAAAAGATATAGACAATAAAATGAATATGTAAATGTCATTACTTGTCTTGAACTTAGCAAACAACATATCTCTAACATGTTGAGGTATTCCCTTCCAAGTTGGTCGAGGCTCATCAAAGTAACTCTTCATGCATGACATCAAGAACGGCATGTGCGGCTGTGTGGGAGGGCAAGAACCTATAAATATTTTAAATAATTAATTAGCATGTAACAATTAATCATCTTGGTCAAGTAAATATGATATTCTAAAATAAATTTCTTATTTACCCATCTCCATCAAGGTATGAAACTATCTTGCCATCACTAGTATGTGTCTCTGTAGCATCTCGAGAAGAGCTAGGTCCAAGATTAATAGGATGGATAGGAGGAGATACTGAATAGATAGGAGGAGATGCTGAATAGATAGGAGATGATCCAAAATGTACATAAGATGCTCTAGGATGGATAGGAGGTGCTTCGACATATAAAGGAGGTGACTGTGTAGAAGGCACTGTAGTGTGAGATGATGGGTGAAAAGATTGCTATATGCATGCCACCCAGACTCTGGATATATGGCACTAGGTGGTGAACCAGTAAGAGATGCTGAATAGACATCAGACATCAAAGGGGTGGGTCAAGTGCGGTGTTATAGGAGTGGTGGTCTATGGTGGGATAATAGAAGATGATGGTGGGGTAGTAGAGGCAGGTCGCTGCTTCTTGGGCAACCCTTACCAGAGGAGGTTCCTTTTCTACGATTTGCATCGGACATCTACAATAAAATAAAGTATTATATTTATTAACAATTATTAACAATTACAAGAAGCGAATAATAAAAATTTTTTATCATAAAAGTAATGAAATAGATGAAATCAAAATCTTAGAGTAACTTACCATAATGACAAAGTTTCAAACTATTCATCATCATCTTCAAGATCATATTGGTCATGATCTTCATTGTTATTCTTTGAATCATCATCATTGAATAAAATTCTTTCTCCATATCTTCTTCCTCGTCTATATCTAAGTTTCCAGCATCATATCCCTCAACTTCCTCAAAACCACATTCATTGTCTCTTAAATTTTCAAGTGGGTCATCATTCATTATGGTATTGACATGGGACATGACATTATCTTGATAAGCAACCTCTAATATATATAGATCATCAACTATATCCCTTGATTTGGTCTTGATGACAACCCACCATTCTACCTCATGCCTTATCTTTTCAGAATAAGGTACATAATACACTTGAATTGCATTTTCTATAAATATAAAAGGATCAAATTTTGCATACCTTCTAGTATGTTGAATCTCTATCATTCTATATTATTATGCACCTTCATACTATGACGCATTATAGTATCAAATTATTCATAATTAAAATGCACCAACCGTTTCATTGGTCCTCCTGAATACTCTAACTGCACCATCTCCTTAAGAATGCCATAATAATAACTTCTTCCACGCTCTGGTCAGAACCCTTAATGCACACCCCACTATTAATAGTATTTTGACCACACTCCATTCTTCTGTGTGAAATTTGTAACCATTGATAAATAAATAGGCCATGTATGAACCTTTCTCTTAGGATCCCGTGCTAAATCATGCAAATACTGACTTTGTAGCAAGTTATCTCGATTGTGGATCTACTTATGATAAAACAGACAAACCATTAACAAGTTAATAATTTAGGTGACTTACATTAATATCGGTCTTCAGGAGTATTAGTATACTTACAGAAGCCCGAAACCAATATGGAAACTCAGATGCAATCCTAGCATCAATGTCCCTGGCACTAATATTTGGTGTGGACACTTATAAATATTGAACAAAATATCTGACAATGATAGTCTTATTAGCAATATGATCATTAATATAATATGAAGTTAGTTATCAAGGCTAAAATTTATACTTAATACATGGTTGAAGCTCATCATAATTAAGTAAGACATGTAAGTGTGCAGCAACAATTTCCTATCATTTAGATTTCAATTTTTACAAGTTCCAGATGGGCATCCTAGTTGATTAAAAATTGATATAGTTGGTTGCACTGTCTCATCTTCAACCCCAATCTTCATTTCATCCAACTCTATTTCTCATTGATTGTACATAAGACTCAAAATAATAGGAACGAAAATGAGAAGTCTCTTGGCACAAATATACCTCACATTTAGAGCCTTCTATACGAGCTTTGTTCTTAACCATCCATTTTAACTTATTGAGAAACTTACAACCATTAAATTACATTGATTCTATTAATATCAAAATATTAATATACCATATTAGTGTCACATATAAAGTAAATTAATAATTACCTCTCAAATAAGTACATCCATTGATATTGAATGGGGTCACCTACTCTTGTTTCATATACCAAATGAATAAGTAAGTGCTCCATTGAGTCAAAGAATCTACTGTTAGAAAATCAGATAGGTAGCATGTGTAGATTTCAAAAATTTTAAACAGACAGTGAAAAACAAAACGGATTAAACCTTTAACCCATATGCAAGAGATCAAATCTAAACCTATCCAAGCTCAGAAGAAAATACATATATACAATCTGAAATTTCGATACAAGTATGATTTCGGATCTCTTTACCTTGGTGCAAGTAGATATTCACCGCTTCTGATGATCATGGATTCGTAGATGCTTGAGCCGCACATATATCCGACCTCTACGGATATCCACCGGGATCAATCTCGAACTGATTTCTTGTCATAAAAAAAATTTTTCCAAAAAAATTTTAGCCTTGAATACTTTGATCAACACCTTGATTTGGACTGTGAGATCAACTCCTTGATTAGCAGCCTTCTTCTTCTTCTCCTCGATATTCAATCTTGAAGTCACAAAGTATTACCTCTTGGTGTGTAGAAGAAAGGGACACCCAACTCTTGGACGTGGAATGGAAGAGAGGGAGGAGAGGTGTGGAGAAGGGAGAGAGAAGTTTTTTTCACCAAAACTTTATTAATTAGAAATTCTAGAGACATACCCTTTATATAGACACTACCCTGACATATAATAAGAATCCAATTATCTTAAAAAGATAGATCCTTATCTCATAAGAATCTTCTATCTTTTTAATCTGATTTATATCAATTAAAATCAGATATAAATGGTATATAATTAGTCCCTTTAAGCATGTACAAGAGGTGCCCTAGGAATACATGTCAGGTAGTTGGGGTGCCAAGAGTTGGCGCCCCACAATAGGGTTTCTAACCAAATAAGAAGGGGCATGGCCCCATCTCTCTCTCCTCCATGCCACACATGAGAAGGGGCGAGCCCACTTGCTAAATCCAGGGGTTGGCACCCCTGATCTTGCCAAAAGAAAGATTGCATCTTCCTCTTTCCTTCTATTCCACATGCACACTTAGAGATAGTTAGGAGCTAAAGAAGAGATAATGTTAGGATAATTATGTCAATTAATTGACTTAATCAAATCTTTTTGGGCTCATAATTAAGAGCCTAATTAAATTCAAATAGATTTAGGTTAAGTTCAAGGCTATGGACTTGATCAAATTGAAGTTCTGAGAAGAATTAAGTTTAATCGTGTGCTAGTATGGTTCTCATAAACCTAACATGATTTCAATAAACCCTAACCAATTGGAACTTCATAAGCTCAATTGACAAATTCAAAATTAAATCCCTTAATGTGTGACCCCATAGGTTTCATTCTATCTGATAACGAGATATATTGTGATCTCCATCACAATATCATCGAAACTCTTTTCGATGGATTGAAACATTTTTAATTCTACCTTTTGAGGGCCATCGATCATCAAGATGACGTCCAATGAGTCTCACAATCCATCAGTGACATCTAGCAGTATGTGATAATAATCCAGTAGAATGAAAGTATGAACTCCTGGTATAGTTATCATATGATTCAGTCCTTCTATCGTGAGTCCCGACTTGATGGAGGTCATGGAGAACTCGTCAGACTCCATCGTCAGTCATATGCTAAATTGACTTGACTCAAGTTCATTTGTAAATCCCGTAGAAACTCTTTTCAGTATTCACACTTGTTTGGTCAAAATTTTTGAACTTAGTCTCACAAATCGCATAGGACTTCTTCTTTCTACCAAAATCGATAAATTTTATCTAGATGCATTCTACTCCAAACAGTGAATCTGAACCTACTGAAGCCAACATACACAACAAAGACCCGAATGGTTAGAGATCAAGAAATATGCAGTCAAATCCAGTAGCTTTGCTGCGAATAGCTAATGGCACTGCAGGTTAAAGGACCACTCATACCACTGCAGTATTGAGAAGACTACTAATGAGTGAGTAAATATCCATGTAGTTTTCGTGTTGGTCACGCTCAATACAAGTTATTCTCTAACGACCACCTGTACCTTCATCTCAGTGTCTCTACACCACAGATCCGAGACTCATCTGTCCATAAAGGAGGTGAACCATGCATTGATCTCAAATGAATTGATCACTATCCTCTATGACGATCCTTTGATCGGAAGTATTTAGAAATTAATCACTAATTAATGTATGTCTCAAATTCTTAACTCTTTAAGAATGTACAAAATTATCTTTGTTAATTTCTAAGATAAATCATAGACACATAAATATGATTAGAATGAAAAAATCTTTTATTGATAATAAAAAGATTACAAGTATAAGTTTAAGTCCTCGAATTACATAATATGTCAGCTAATAATTAGTTTCTATGGTACAAATCTAACAAACTCCCACTTGACCTAAAGCC
>KE505145.1:190528-203487 GCA_000441515.1 Elaeis oleifera
AACTTCCCGTACAGGTGCTCGCTCCCGGCGACCAGGCGCGACGAGGGGATTGGCCGCAACACATATTTATCCTCCTAATTTACTTGATGGCGCTAATCTTGCAGATGACTTTCCCGTTACAATGGTATCCTAGTCGCACAACTAGACCTGTTCATGGGTTGGCCGCGCCAGGTCACCACAATTTTCTTAGTCCTGCGGCAGGCTCTTGCTCGGATTTTTGGCTTCAACCTAGTGTCAGGTTTTAGGATCATTTTTATTTTTATTTTTTCAAAAGTACTGCAAATGCTCAAATACATTTAAAAGATACTAAATATAAAATAAATAAGTATCATCAACAACTAGGGATAACAGTTTTTTCTGACCCAATGGATGTTTGACCCAATCCGGCCCGAACGGGATGGATTTTATCCGATCCGATTAAGAGACGAGGCAGGTGTGGATTTAAAAAAATTATATCCAAAATGGGTTCGAATTGGATATGGATAATGATATATCCCGTTCCGAATTTCTCTCTTTCTTGTTTAAATAAACTTAAATATCTCTCTCTTGTTTAAATAAACCCAAAATCTGACCCGGGTCCCTACTCTCCCCACCCCTAGCGGCGGCTCAGGGGGCTTGGTGGTGGATGATGTCGACAGAGAAGAGGAAGCGACAATATCAATGAGAGCTTGCTAGTACCGACGAAGATTTGGTGGTGGATGAGGAGTGTGCCGGCAGTAAAGAGGAAAAGAGATGGAGTTCGGGTCTATTCGCTTGGAGGAGAAAGCAGCTAGGTTCCGACAAAACCCCGGCTATCTTTTAGGCTTCTTTATTTGGTCACTCCAAGCCTCTCCCTCAATTGAAATTGCTGAGAATGGAAAACCAATAGGAAAATCAAGGGAAACATAAAAAAAATCAACATGAAAAAAAGAAAGATGGAAAAAATTGAAAGGTACGGCCTTTCCCCACATAGATTGATATATTTTTTTCCTCTCCTTATTTTTTTTCTTTTCATTTCTTTTTTCTTTTGCAAATCTGTGATGAAAGAGGACACCTAGAGAGAACAAAGGGATTTCTTAGATTCCGGTTGGGGTTTTATCTCAGGCATATGGGTTTTGTGCAACTTGTGGCAGTGTGAGTTGGTCCCCTGAGGTTTTGAGAGCTTAATCTTTTGAGACCTTAATCTTGGTGGAAGCATGATATTTTGTAAGGTTTGGGGATAGGGCAGCGGATGGTGGTGTAGCAGCAGTGGAGATGGAGAACGAAGAAGGGCGGCAATAAATGAAGGAGTAGAGGGAGGCTACGAGTAGGGCGAAATGAGAGAACAAGTGGAAAAAAAATTTCGGATATATCTTACCCAACCCATCCTTGGAGTCCGATCCGATTCGACCCAACATGGATACAGGATAGATATGGATATGGATCTTTTTTTATAGAATGCGTACAGATATCGGTTGACCCGACCAACGTGCGACTCGTTGCCACCCTATCAACAACCTACAATATGTCTATTGTCCCACTAAGTGCGCATATCAACAATAATTGTCTTAATAATCTACAAACACATCAAATAGAGCCAAATAACACAAGCAAGATAAAAAAAAATGTGGGCCGCACCAGACTCAAAGCGGATTTTAATCCCCATAGGAGAGCCCGACCCTTTAAAACGGGCCTATTTTGCAGGGCTGGATTGGCCCAATGTGTCTAAATATTTGGCTCAAGCCCGTCCAAAAGGCTTCGGGCTTAAGCACGCCATCCGATTCATGAACAGGTCTATGCACAACGTGGAAGTAGATAGTCAGGGCCATCAATAGGCTAAATGCTTGCTGCTTTTGTCTAAATTCACCACCTAGATGAATTAGGATTATCTCCACGCGTATCATATACATTTGAAGGATAAAAACATGTTGCTACTATTTGGTTGCAAGTTGCAACCAATTCTCTTTCCTAGCGCATTAGCACAATTGGCCCGTGACTTTTTTTATCCAACTTGTTGTGGGAGGTTTAGTCCCACATCGGTTGTATGTCAGAGATACTCTGCCTTATATAAGATAGGAGACTCTCTCTGTCTCAAGAGGTGCCTTTTGGACCAAAGTTCAGGAGACAAAACCATGAGATCCGACAGTCACAAGCATATCAGCTACGGTCCAAGGGTTGCAAGCGTATAAGCTATGATAACTGCAAGTGTATAGCAACCATAAGTGTACCAGCTACGGTCTAAGGGCTGCAAGCCTATAAGCTAGATATGCATGCGGTCAAAATGGATAATATTTCTTGTTAGGGCCGCAAGTATATAAGCTATGAGGAAAAGCCATGATTCCGCTGTTAGGAATCGAGCGTGTTAGCGGTCTTTTCCGGGGCTTGAGAACCTTGGTTTTGAAGAGAATAGTAGGAATTTACCGAGCTCTAAGATTAGCAGTCGATTCCATAAGCATAAGAGCCGATTTGGCATAAGAGAAAGAAGAAGACATGGGATTGGGAGTCTGTAACTATGTAATCGAGGTTTACGGAATCCCTTTCTTCTCGACCTAACGACCGAACTAGCTGATGGGAGGCCTTACCTGGTGAACTGCCTTCCTTACCACTCCGTGGGGCTAATTTGATCACTTCTCCTTTTGTAGGAGGTATAGCAAGCGCGGTCTTTTAGAGCCATAAAAGAAAGACCTTTCTTGTCTGTGACATGTGCGCGGGTGTCTAAGTGAGGGAGTCTGCAGTGCCTGTTTGGGGGGGTCTTTCCTTCCGGGAACTGACTTTCGCTTACCTGATGTAGCCGGCAAACATCCCGGTTGTCCCATAGCTGTGGTGGGACCGGGCGGATGCATATTTATTCTTGTTAGGGCCGTAAATATATAAGCTATGATATATATGCGGTCAAAACGAACAATATTTCTTACTCGGATGAGCTGTCAAGCCGTCCATCAATATGAGTCGAAGAAAAAAAGTTACAATGTTACTCGGACGAGCCTTCCATCCATATGAGTCGAAGAAAAAAAAAAGCTATAATGTTAACGTTAACGCATTATAGATATAAAGCGTGACCATTTATTATGTTGATTGTTTCGATGAGGGAGAAAATGCCACAGTTATATGAAATCTAAAGATTGTTTTAAAGGGAGAAAATGTAACAGTTATATGAAATCTAAAGAACTAAATAATACCTTATTTTGAAGCAGGTGAAACTATGGCCGTATATTACCCAACTGGGTGTTTTTCCTCACGGCTGCACCCGATCACCCAAACTGGGCTTAGCTCTATCTAATTCTTGGCTTGTTCAGACAAATCATTGTCCTAACCATGCCAAAACCTAGCTGGTGGGTTGGAAATTAGCCCAGGTCTTGCCCAAACCAGGCCGAAACCCGGCTGGTTGGTCAGGAAATTAGCCCATGCATGGGAATTTCTTAATTTGTGAAGAAGAAGAAGAAGGAATAAGAGCAGTTCTTGTGTAAAGAAAAACCTATAATAATCTAAATCTTATGAAGAAAGACTAACCAAAAATATTATTTAGGCTTCTTAGTTCTATAAAGATATCCAAAGTCTTTTTATGAATAATCAATATGGAACTGAACATACAGCAGCATAGATACTCGCACACTCTTTTTATTTAAACCCTAGCATTTTCTGTAGGCTAAGAATTCAAATTCTTGCAAATTCATTTATAAGTAAATAAATTAATCTAATCATAAGCATCATAATCGACCCATAGCCAGTTGTAATAGGCCCGTACTACTGCATCCAGGTTCACATAGCCATAAAGCTACATTTGTTTTAATGTTATTTGTCGAAACCCAATATTTCACCTAGAATAGTTAACCGAAAGATGTTATTTAGGTTCCTTGACGGTGCTTAAGATATGTCCAATGTATAACTGATGTGAGATTAAATGCATTTGTATAGATTCTTATGAAAGGACCGGTCATGGGGTAATCGAGTACACCTCAATCCACACAGCACACAAGCACACAAACACAGTGGAAACAAGATCGTTTTATAGAGGAAAGATAACTAGAACAAATATAGAATACAAAATAGGAGAGATAAACAAGTAATAAAAATAAGAGAAAAAAAGCACATCAGATTTATGTGGTTCGGCCTGATTGTTGGCCTATGTCCATGGGCAATACCTCCTCAATGTTCTTCTATTAATAATCCAGCATAACGAAGTACAAAATTGGAGAAGAAAATAAAAGGCTCACAAACTCTCTTTTTACAAAAAAACACTCTTTATTTTCTCTCAAAGGAATCTCATGCCTCTCTTCTTTTCCTCTTCTCTTGGACCCTCTTTTGTTTTATTTTCACCGCTCTTAGGCTGCTATAAACCTCTCCCGAGGCCCTCCCTTTAAATAGAGCTCATCATCAAGTGAAATTGGTCCAAACCACATAAAAAATGAACTTCGATTTGCTATGGAATTGAAACTTCAAAGTCCACCATCGTATCTGCATCGCACGGCCCAAAACAGTGCTCAAACAATCATGAAACAACCCAAATCAAAATAGATAAACGCCATTAGCCGTTGGATCATCATCGGGAGAGAGGAAGACCATCCGATCGCACCTTCGATCCACCAGAAATCACATAGATTGCGAGAAACATCGAAGAAACGGGTGCCAGTCCACCGTGGACCGTGAGAAATGCCCTGAAAATGAGCACTAAATCCATGCGCCTACCGTGGACCGCAAAAATGAGGTAGACTGTGGTATGCCATGCCCGCGAATGAGCTGGGCTGGCTCACATGCGCTCTCGCACGCCCCGCGCTGGGTCGCACTCGTGCGTGGGTCTAGGCCAAGCTTGGCCTGCCTGCTGGTCCGGATCGAGCTGAACATGGCTTCAACCTATCAATTCTCCCACTTGAAGACATATGCCGAATTCATAAGAACGTCATTTCTAGAGGTCTTGCCAACCTCCCACTCCTCACGTAGCTCCAAGACAGAGAAGCTTTATTCCCATTGAACTTCTCCTGAGTCACCGGCTTTATCAATACATCCACTGGATTTACATCGGTATGAATTTTCAGCAATAAAACTAGACCATCATTAACCACATCTCTCACAAAGTGATAACTAATGTCAATATGCTTCGTTCAAGAGTGAAACGTCAGATTTTTTATCAAGTACAACGCGTTTTGACTATCACAATTCATCCTCATCATATCTTGGTTCACCTTGAAGTCTCTAAGAAGTCTCTTGAGCCAGATAGTTTCTTTGCATGTGTGTGCCACTGCAATATACTTTGCCTCTGTCGTTGATAATGCCACCACCGACTGAAGCTTAGACTCCTAGCTAATAGCACCACCATCCATAGAGAACACATAGCCTATGGTAGATCTCCTCTTATCTCGATCACCTGCAAATCAGAATTAACATACCCAATGTACTCCAAACCTGCGGAACCATAATAGAGTGAATGATTAGTCGTCCCCCTCAAATATCGAAGGATCCACTTTATTGCTATCTAATGGTCGCTATTTGGATTCGCCATATATTGGCTCACAACTGTCACTGCTTGTGCAATGTTTGATTTTGTGCATACCATGGCAAATATAAGACTCCCTACTGCTGATGAATATGGTACTCGGGCCATGTCAACTTTTTCTGCTTTCGTGCTATGTGATTGCTCTGCTAATAGTTTCAATTGAATAGAAAATGGGGTAGACATCGGCTTTGCATTCCGCATATTGAAGCATCGTAGAACTTTTTCCACATATCCCTTTTGTGAAGGCCAGACCTTCCTATCTTTCCTCTTCCGTAGCACCTTCATCCCGAGTATTTGGTTCACAACTCCTAAGTCCATTTCAAACTCCCCAGCTAACTAAGTTTTTAAATCTGATATCTGACTTATGCTATTTTCTGCGATCATCATATCGTCGACATATAACAGCAAGATACAGAAGCTCCCATCATCATAACGATAGAAATATACACAATGATCTGTCTCCAGTCGATCAAATCCCAAACTCACAATAAAGGAATCAAATCGCTTGTACCAATACTTCGGTGCCTGTTTGAGACCGTACAATGATTTGTTCAGCTGACAAACCAACTCTTTTTATTTTTTCAATAAAACCTTCAGGTTGCGCCATATAGATCTCCTCTTCTAAGTCACTATGCAAAAAAGCCGTCTTTATATCCATCTACTCGAGCTCTAAATTCATGACCGCCACGATTGCCAAAACAACCCGAATAGTAGTAAGATGAGCCACTGGTGAGAAGATCTCATCAAAATCAATTCCTAACTTTTGAGCACAATCCTTCACCACCAAACGTGCTTTGAACCTCTCTATATTTTTATCTGTATCTTTCTTCACTTTATAGACCCACCGACATCCGATCGGACTCCTCTCCTCCAGTAGAACTACAAGCTCCCATGTTTTGTTCTTCCGAAGTGACTCCATCTCCTCCTCCATAGCAAATGCCACTTTCTAGCATTGGTAGACTCACATGCCTCCCTGTAGGAAGTTAGCTCATCCTCCTCCGCCAAAGCAACATAAGTACAAATATGGTTAGCAGAATGAATGAATGAAGTGACATAGTCATCATACTTGACAAGAGATCTAATGATCCTCCTAAGCCGCTCAGACTCCGTTGGTGGCTCTTCTAGTGAGATAGTATTCTCAGAGGATTGCAGAGACTCCGCACCTGGTCCATCATCAACTATCTCGTCGTTCACCTGTGCTTACTCTGCTTGCACCTTATCACCTACATCAAAGAACTCAATAGAAGTAATGGCTTCATCATCTTGTTTTTCTTGGTGCCTTGAAAAGATTCTTCATTGAAAACAATATCTCGGCTAACAACGATCTTGTGGGTAGTAGGATCCCACAACCGATACCCTTTTACTCCTTTAGCATAGTCAAGAAAGATGCACCTCCGAGAGTTTTTGTCCAATTTTATCCTCTTCTCTTTTGGACTCCACATATATGCATCGCATCCAAAGACATGGAGATGAGAATAATTTACTGGCTTGCTGCTCCAAAGTTCTTCTGGAGTTTCTAACCCAAAGAATTTTGTGAATGCTCGATTGATCAAGTAACAAGCCGTGTATGCAGCCTCTGCTCAAATTTTTTGTCAAGTTTTACAGTGCTCATCATACTATGGACCTTTTCCATGAGTATTCTATTAAATCTCTTTGCCACACCATTTTGCTATGGTATCCCAGGAACTGTAAGCTATCACCGAATTTCATGCTCACCATAAAACTCATTAAACTTCTTGGAGCAATATTTTCCTCCATTATCAAAACATAGGCATTTAATTTTCTAACTTTTTTCATTTTCTATCAGAGCCTTAAATTTTTTGAAGGTTTCAAAAATATCAGATTTTCACTTCAGAATATATATTCAAGCCTTTCGAGAATAGTCATCAATGAAGGATACGAAGTAGGAACATCCATCCAATGATTTATCAGGCGACTCCTAAGTATCTGAGTGGATTAGCTCAAGAAATTTCTTACTCTGCTGCTGTGATAAAGAGAAAGAGATTATTCTTATTTACCATAGATGCAATCTTCACAAAATTTCAGTGGCGCTGACTTGAATCTCAGAAGAAGCTCCTTATTTGATAGTAATTGTAGCCCACGTTCGCTCATATATCTCAAATATCGATGCCAAACCATAGGAGATACCATCTTTGAACTTGCTACTGCCGCTTCTCCCACCTGAGTCTCGTCCATCAATTTATAAAGACCATCTATTTGTACTCCCTTTATCACTACCAAGTATCTTTTGGACACCTTCAATTGATCTTTCTCTTCGATAAACTTTAAGCCTTACTTACAAAACTTTTCAAGTGGCAGTAAACTCTTGCGTAGTGCAGAAATATGCCATATATTAGAAACCGTCCGAACTATACTATCAAACATCTTGATCCCTCCACATCAATTACAGAACAAGTTGTATTGTTATCTAAATAGATAATTCCTCCATCCAATGATTTGAATGTATGATACCACTCCCTAAAAGGAGTTATGCGAAAAGATTCCTCCGAATCCAAAATTTAATAACGTGCGAGCTCAAATCTTTCTAATGCTGTCAATGCATCCCCGTCATCTGAAGCAGCCAAACCAATTTCACTTTCTACTACATTGCCTTGGAAGTTTCTTGATTCAGATTTTGTATCAACTTCTTTAGCTCGGCAATCTTTCTTTACATGTCCTATTTTCCACAATTTCAGCATTTCACCTTCTTCTTGTCCTTGGACTTAGATCTTGTCTTTCCTCGATCACCACGTTCCCTTTCGAAAGGTCTGTCCCGTGCTACCATGGCCTCTCCTGAAGAGCTTCCTTGGTTAGATTTCCATCTCATTTCTTCTATAAGCAATGATGCAACAACAAACTCCATCTTAAGGATTTCAACGTGACTTAAGTTTATGATAAGATTATTCCAAGACTTCGGCATAGAATAAAATAGAATGCTGGCCTTCTCTTCATCATCAATTCTGACATCTAGGGCCGCAAGCTTGCTCACAATGAATTGAATACACTCAAATGCTCTTGAACTAATGCTCCATTCTTCATCTTTAGATTGTATAATTACCATCTTAAATAGATTTATTTACCAAAGACTTTCCTTCATAGAGATTTTTCAATTTTTTCAAACCCCTTTTGCAGTAGTCTCGATCTCGATATTGAACAATACCGAATCATCCAATGCCAAATAGAGGTTCGCCATTGCCAGCTTGTCTTTCGCTTCATATTGCCCATCCATCATCTCTTGATGTTTGTATTTTTTTCTTGCAAAGTAATTTTACAACCATCCTTGATCAATACCGCCTACATCTTCATTTTTCAAAGTACAAATTTGATCCATCAAACCTTGATATCTCATATTTTGTTGTCGTCACCTTGTCCGCCATTGTTTCAAATCAAACCAGCTACAAAAGAAAGATCTGAGCTCTGATACCAAACTGAAAGGATCGACCATGAGGTAAGCGAGCACATCTCGATCCACACAGCACACAAGCACACAAACACAGCGAAAACAAGATCGTTTTGTAGAAGAAAGATAACTAAAACAAACGTAGAATGCAAAATAGGAGAGATAAACAAGCAATAAAAATAAGATAAAAGAAAGCACACCAGATTTATGTGGTTCGGCCTGGTTGTTGGTCTACGTCTATGGACAAGACCTCCTCAATATTCTTCTATTAATAATCTACGGCACAATGAAGTACAAAATTGGAGAAGAAAATAAAAGGCTCACGGACTCTCTTTTACAAGAGAAAATACTCTTTTATTTTCTCTCAAACGAATCTCATGCCTCTCTTCCTTTTCCTCTTCTCTTGGATCCTCTTTTGTTTATTTTCACTACTCTCAGGCTGCTATAAACCTCTCCCGAGGCCCTCCCTTTAAACAAAACTCGTCATCAGGTGAAATTTGGTCCAAACCGCATAAAAAATGGACTCTGATTCACTGTGAAATTGAAACTCCAAAGTCCATCGTCGGATCTGCATCGCATGGCCCAAAACAGCACTCAAACGATCATGAAACAACCCAAATCAAAATGGATAAACGCCGTCAGCCGTTGGATCATCATCGAGAGAGAGGGAGATCGTTCGATCGTGCCTTCAATCCACCAAAAGTCACGTAGACGGCAAGAAACGCTGAAAAAACGGACACCGGTCCATCGTGGACTGCGAGAAACGCCCTGAAAATGGATGCTCGGTCCACATGCCTACCATAGATCGCGAAAACGTGGTAGACCGCAGTACGCCATGCCCGCGAATGAGCTGGGCCGGCCCGTACGCGCCCACGCTGGGCCACGCTCGCGCATGGGTCTGGGCCGGGCCTGGCTTGCCTGCTGGGTCCAGGTCGGGCTGAACATGGCTTCAACCTATCATCTTACATACTCCATCATTTAAGTACTAACATCTTCACCAAGCTAAGAATTCAAATCTACTCAAATTCAATCATAAACATCACGATCAATTTATGGTTAGCTCCAATAAACCTGTGTTACAATTTCTACCGGTTTACATAGGCTATAGACCAGGTTTACTCTGATATCATTAATTTATAACAACCAAAGGCCTTATTCTAAAGACTATCCGAAGTATTATTTAGATTCTTCAGTAATGTATAAGGACCCAGGTATTACCGGCAAAAAACCGTTGTGGCACTCCTCACAAAACCAATATGAAATTAAGGTAGACTAGATTTGTCCTATTGTCCCTTTCAAGGGATTAATAAGCAGCTGAAATGAGGCACATCAAAATTATTTCGCCGTCAATCATGTTCTGCAAAGTCTCCAAATTTCTAGTTCAAGTTTGAAAGCCATATGTTTTTGGGCTCCAAATTTCTAGTTCAAGTTTGAAAGCCACATGTTTTTGGGCTCCAAATTTCTAGTTCGAGTTTGAAAGCCATATGTTTTTGGGAATGATAATGCTAAAACTTGTACATGCAGATAAAACCTGCTGCAGACACTGAGCAAACTCCTCTTTAAATTAAGGTACGTGGTTTGTGTGAATTGGATATACACGACTGACTATAAGTTCTTGGATTGTATGGCTCATAACATACATAGACTAGCTTTATCTACAAGGTATGTATGTTTAGCCCTTCGTTTTTAGGGTAAATGCAGATAGGGTAATGCACGATTTCACTATGATGTACCTAAGCTAGATACATGGAACTCATTTTGTGCATCTCCTTCTAGTCGCTCTGGGTGGATTATATCCTTAATTAATTACCACAAGCATAATATTAGCCTAGGCCAAACTATAAGCAGTTTCAGCCAGAGAGAGAGTTAAAAGAATACGAGCCGCAGTTATGTAGAAAAAATTTAACTAGGGGGAACTTACCGCTGATTAGTTTTACATTTACATGTCCGGATTCAAGTGCTGCAAGAAACATTTTCGTTGTTCTATAATTTATTATTGCACACAAAAACGCATGCCCAAATGCGGCCCAACCTTAAGCTGGGTCATACTCTTTAAGCGCAAGCCCATTGCAATTCAAGGACAGTTTAATACAGCCCGTATATAGCTCGGGCCAGTTAACCAGGCCACAGATTGGCGTAGACAAATGTGTACCTTTATCCACAAGTCGCCGCCCCCAAGCGCTAGATAGAATAGTAATTCCTTATTCAGGCCAGAGACAACGTTTGTACGTTGTTCGTTATTCAATGATAATTCCATGTTCAATTATAAAAGGAATTACAATTCGTTTATTTTATTCCTTCTTTCTACCCACTCATCTAATCTCACTTAATTCACCACATTCGTGCTAATTTAATCAACCACAACCTCGAGAACCAAATCCAATCATCCCGTTGGGCACATCGTAGACCACATGGAACGTCCGCTGCTGCATGTTCCCAACAATGGACACAAAATTCTCATCATCCTTGCCAGCAAAGGCGAGGCAAGCCTGCTAAGGGCTTGCGAAGTAGAGTATCCCTGAGGCATCGACATTAAGGCTAACACCATTACTGAATTGCAGAGCAACTGCAGGTATCGTAATCCTGCTATACCCAGTGAAGTTGTAGCAAGTGTCCAATATGTCTTATGGCTGCACTAACTGATAGCTGGACATATGTTGCCGGAATTCCGAGCGAAGGGCGGTGTATGTCTCCGTTGGAAGTCGCGTGATGACGGTGCCGGAGTCGATAATAGTCCCGACATTAGTGAACATTGACGATGGTATCGAAAGATCTTTTCCTCTAACAGTTAATCCGATTAGCTCGACGAAGTAAATGATGGGTTATTTGACTCTGTTGGCATTGGAGTGAATTTGATATTAGGTGGATTCATGGCAGCTCCCTGCATCAAGTAGCCTGTGGAGCTAGAGCGTGATGGGAGGCAGTAAGAGAAGACTCCACCGTACTTCTCCGCCACCTGTGACACCAATGACACCTCGCCGCGTCCAAGGCCAATCAACCCGGCAGCACGGCCAGCGAAGCCTTCATTGTCCATCCCGCAGCCGAACTTGAAACTTGTTAGCACGTCGGAAGGTGTCAATGTAAGGTCTCCTGAGCAAAGTAGCCCGCTGAGAAGGAGTTGTCGCCATACTTGACGCCGTAGATGCAATGATAAGATGCGTCGCATTGACCGCTGATGAGCGAGCAGTCGCTGGAGCTGCATAAAATGTCCGAGTATGTGGAGGATTGCAATGGGTCGAAAAGTGACTCATTTTGAGGGTAGCAATATTTAACACAGGGTTTGCATTGGATCCAGGTGAGGTCGCTGCCGGTGTCGAAGATCACGGTATAGTCTTGTTTGGGAGTACCAAAGCCGACGGTGATAACGTACTCGGCGGTGCGGAGGGGATGCCGTAACGGGAAGGGGCTGTCACGCTGGCGAGCGAGGTTCCAGGTTCAGTTGGTTTGGATGCAGCAGGGAAGGAGATGCGGTGGTGGAGATATTGGACTCGGTACTGGTCTTGGCGGAGGAGACGGTGGTGGTTCATGTGCTTCCGCTGGCCGACGGGTGAACATGGGCCGTGGCGGTGAACGACGGTCATGCGACTACTGTTGGATTCTGCAAATTAAATTGTGATTTGTAATTAGGAATCATGATGAGACAGTGTTGCATACCAGAGAATTGTTGTCTTGCTGAGTGAGAAAAGTGAATGTGTACTGGTTTTATTGGGTAAAGCGAGAACTGCCTGATTGTATGGTAAGTACTGATAAAATCATCGTAGTTTTCAAACCTCTTTGGGAAATGGATGATGAGGGGCAAACAGCTCTTGGTAGCAAGGAGTTGATGCTGATTGTATGAAAGCTTTGTGATTCGCCTCCATCAATACCTGCAGGGCTACAGGGGAGAGAAAACGATAGCAGAAACAAAATGAAGAGGAAGTTTAGGGGAACCATTGAAGTTTAATGACTCGTCTCAGTGGGTCGAAGAGAACGGGAGAAGTCTTATAGTCTGAGACTTGCAAGAGAGGGAAAGCAACACCCCATTTTCTGTTATTTCTCGGGCCTCCGATGGCACGTCCGGGCGCCAACAAGAATTTATGGACTTGTCTTCTCCTACTTTTTTTTTTTTTT
>KE505145.1:236855-254261 GCA_000441515.1 Elaeis oleifera
CGCGACGCTTTTAAAAAGCATCGGCGCGTTTCGTATCCACTCAAACATACGCGATGCTTTCGCGACGCTTTTTGAAGCGTCGTAAAGCAAAATAGCGACGCTTATTAGCGTCGTAAAATACTTTATATAGCGTCGCCTATTACCATATATGCTGTGGTGTGATCTGTAATTAAGTTAATTAAAATTGAAAAACTATTGTAATTGATATACCTCAAGCCTAAATCCATATAGAGGGATATATTTTAATATACTACTCTGATTCTCGAATGAATTATTCCTACATATTTTACTTAATGATACAGAGCTATGATATCTTCGATCTATCCATCGGATGGTTAAATTAAATTTTAACCCCCTTGTACCCATCCCTTTCGTCTCAAGTTTAAAATTGCATGGAGGAGTATATTTCGATATACTCCTTCGATTCTCAAATGAATTGTTCCTACATGTCTTATTCGATGATACGAATATATCTACACCTCCATCCCATCCATCAAATAGGAAGATTAACTTTTGACCCCTAGATCCCCTTCCTCCGACTCAAACCTAACTATGTAAAGCTTCTAAATATAAAATTTAAAGCTGAATAAGCGACAACGAGCTCAGCTGTTTGAGTTACCTGCTGTGATGGCTGTGATAACGAGCTCAGCTGAATGAGCGATAAGTAACTGAAATGTTGATCTTTACATACGAACGCCCTCAAGATAGAGAGCACAATATCCTGAAGGTTTGAATATTTCTTGTTTCTTGACTTGATTTTGCCTTTCAAGTGTGCATCTCGAGTCCAAATATTACAAGTTTCCTCATGATAGGTAACAAAGAGTTTGGAATTATGGTTAGAAATTAGCTTGCTGCAGTTGATGCCCAGATCTTGCTACCTCCAAAGATATGTTACACTTATATTCATCATATTTATTTGAAAGTAGTTTATCTGCAGTAATTTGAAATCACATCTTTCAAATGCTTCAGCTAAAGTATCATGACTCTGGGAGGCCTACACTTGGCCCGAACCCATTGAAAATTTTTTTAAAAATAAATAAATTTAAAATAGTACTTAAATCAGAGACCAACAAAGTAACAAGAGAAAGAGGAAAGAAGAAGGCTTAGATCTGTCATTGAAAATAAGCATTGCAAGTTTCTCTACACCTTTAATTATGAGATGGCTGCAAGCAGTTGTCTGTGATATAACAGACTATCCAAGCTTGCCCTGCAACTACAATAATAAGAACATAAATGCATCACCTCCATCGATCTCTCTCTAGACTCTTAGGTGCATCTCACACAAGCAGTTATCATAGCCTCTTCAAGCCCTCGATCACCTCCTCGAGCCCCCTATCCCTACCCGAGCCTAGCCCAAAAATTTTTTTCAAGCTTCAGGGTGGGCTTAGGCCCAATGATTTTAAAAAAAATTAGGCCCAAATCATGCCTTGGCCCAGGCTCGTCGGAGAGCTTCCCGGAGTGATTCCACATCTCGAGAATAATATTAATTTAATAATATTAATAATATTATTATTAAAATTAATAATATTATTAAATTAAATTTAAATATTATTAATTTATGATAATTAGATAAATTTAATTTTAAATATTTAAATTTAAAAGATGGGAACAGGGTGTGGCGATGGAGCGATCGCCGTCGCCATCGCTAATACTCACAGTGTGATGGCAGTGCGGGTCTGGTGGTGCGATGCTCTAATGGCTCGATGCTCTGAAAGAGGGAGGTGGGGCCACAAGTCCGATCCGATGAGGGGAGAGGTGGGGGAGAAGGGGAGATAACGGGGGGTCTGATCCGTAAGGGAGGGCGGGGGAGAAGGAGAGGCCATCGCGGTCCAGTCCGACAAGGGAGGGTGAGGGAGAAGGGGAGGTGGTGGGGCATCCGATCCGACAAGGGAGGGTGGGGAGGAATGGGGAGATGGTGGGGGTCCGATCCGACAAGAGGAGCGATGGGAGGAGAAAGGGGAGGCGGTGGGGTGTCCGATCCGGTAAGGGAGGGCGGAAAATGAAAAGGGAGGCCGAGTGGCAGGACACCGGCTTTGGGAGGCGGACGGGAAGAAGCAGGGAACTCGAGGAAGCAGGAAGATGCTGGATCCGAGGTGGCTCCGATGGCGTGGGAGCTGGGGGAGGAGTTCGGGGCTCCGACGGTGGGACAGGATCGGGGAGGCTAGCTGGGGGCTCAGGGAGGTAGTCGGAGCTCCAAGAGGTGGGAGGCGGCCGAGGGGCTCAGGATCCGACGGACAGGAGCTTGAAAAGGTGGCTGGGGGCTCGGAGAAGTGGGATCCGACGGTCGGGGGCTCAGGGAGGCAGCTAGTAGCTCGAGGCAACGGGATCCAGTGGCAAGAGAAAGAGGGAGACTGGAGGTGGGGGAAAGAGGGGGCGGCGGTAGGATGAGCAAAAATGAAAAGTGGGAACCGATGGAGTGTTTTTAAGATTAATATTAACAACAGCAAAATACCATTGCTAATAAAAATTTTACGTCGCTAATAATCCTACAACCAAATTAAAAAAATTTAAGTTACTTTCTATTAGCAACACAACTTGCCGTCGACAAAAGTCAAAAATGCCATTGCTAATATTTTTTTTTGTGATGACAAATATGTTGGTCGTCATTTTCTGTTGGTAAAAAATATTATTAGTGACAACAAATTTGCCATCGCTAATAGCTATCGATAAAAACTATTTTCTTGTACTGTGTGATTCTTTCTATTTATGAAGCAGAATATATTGCGGTACCTTCATATATTTGCCATGCTATATAGCTTAGAAAATTATTACAAGATATTCATTTCTCTCAAATTGATGCTATAAAGATATATATGGATAACAAGTCGGCAATGGCATTAGCAAAGAATTTGGTCTATCATGAAAAAGCAAGCATATCGATGTCTATTTTCATTTTATAAGAAAATATGTAAAGGAGAAGAATGTAGAGTTAACTTATGTAAAGACTCATGATCAAGTTGTCGATATTTTCACTAAACCACTTGCAGCAGATCCTTTCTACAAGTTTAAAAATCTTTTTGGGATAAAGGATGGAGGACAACTAAGTTTAAAAAGGGTGTTAGAATTAACTAAACTTAATTGTGCATGAGTCTTGGAGTCCAAGTATGATATTTTCTAGAATCAAAGGATGCTATTTCCTATTGTCAAAGGGTCAAGTTTGTATGTTTCTAAGAGTTCTTATTTCAAGAGTCAAAGTATGATTTGAATGTGAGTCTTTCCAAGAGAATTGGGACTAGGAGAATTATAATATTCAAATTGAAAGTATCCACCCAAGTTTGAAGAGTCATATGTTCATATGTGGTGATATGTATGGCTTAGAAAGTCCTCCAAATCTATATATATGTATAAGAACTCATTTTGGAATGAGAATCAAGTGATATTTAAATCAATAAATTTATTTATGATCTTTAATTTTTTATCCAATATACCAATCCTATCATACTTCCACTAACTCTATCAATTAGATATCCTGTCACCATATCTTATGACTGAAGATATGATGGTATCTGGATCTCACCAAAGGAATATCGTTGAATGAATCATTGGTCATTGGCCAACTTTAACAAAAATGTCCTTATAATAAATTTAGTTAAATATTATTCTAAAAAATATTTACATATTAATTTCACACCATGTCCAGCCAATGGTTGTAGTCCATGGATGGATTAACAAGCCTCGGAATGCCATTTAGTATAGACTCGTAGCAATAAACTCCCGAAAAGAATATCTTATATACACGGACTAAATAAGAAGTTTCAAAAAGATGTCAACCTTTGATCAATTATTAAGATACAGATGAAGAAGTGGGTCAGCAAGCTAAGTACTCAGCCTCCAAGTCAAAGTTTTACTCAATTAGCAAGTCAAGTTTATTCAACCAATAGGCTGAAGCTCATGGAAATACATGACCAGAAGACCGAATTACATGGCTAGTAACCTGAGTAGTACTAAAAGAATACCAACATTAGATCGAGTACCAAAGAAGTATACTGAAACACCAAGAATGCAGCCCAACCACTAGAGATTAGGCCAAAACACCATGGTGCTGACCAAATACCCCGAATACCTAGGATGCAGACAAAGAGGCTGGATATGTAGGCTGGGTGATACATATCTATCGGCCAAGGATAAGATCTTTAGTAAAGTGAAATCCAAAAGGAAAACCAAACTATAATTACTACTACCCAGAATGCGAAAGGAGTGATAGCACCATCCAAAATACAAAAATAGTAGAAGGAAAACAACTGCCATGCATCATCATCATCATCATCATCATCATCATCATCATCATCATCATCATCATCATAATAATAATAATAATAATAATAATAATAATAATAATAATAATAATAATATTCCACATGAAGCAAACCGGACAAAGAAGTAGTCAAAACTAAGTGGCAATACATATCTTACCCCCATCCAGAACATGGAGGAATATTGGTAACAATTAAAATAACAAGCATTCTTAAGCTAACAAATTTAATTTTAAAGAAACATATTGAAACAAATAACAAATATTTGTATATAATTAATTAAGAGTAAATAAGAGGAGCTGGAATTGTTGGGATGAATAAATAGGAACTCATTTAGTAAGGGCTCATTCGACAAACTGAGAAAAAGATATAAGAAGGAGAAAGAGCATTATATAGTTTAGGCTTTCTAGTCTGCATATATTTTTTTAACCCAAAACTAGACCAAGATAATATATGGTCTAAGTTGGATTGAATTGGGTCAAAAATTGCACACTCAGAAGCTAAATTGGTTTTCAATTTAGATCTAATTTTGATATTGAACCAAACCAATAGACTTTTAAAAATAGATTTTATTGAGTCAAGTCACCGGTCGACCAATTCATTTTCAATCTTAAACTGAGGCAATAATGCAGGATAGATCTTTTTCATTGAAAACTTTTATAAGCTCCGTGATTATAATTAAACTTACAAAATGATTACTTTCAACAGGGACAACCCTGATAGATCAATTGTTGCATGTTCTTTTTTTTTTTTTTGCTATAAAAAATTTGGACCATATATCTAGGGCCGTGTTGATCTTCATTGTATCATTCCAATTTTGTGGAACGTCTTCTAAGAAAGAACATGTTCTTTGCATTAATTTTTGCCGAAGACACCATAATGGTGAACAAAAAAATCCTTATAGATCTTAAGATGGAACCTTATCAAAGAAAAATCTATTTATGCATCCTTTTGAATTTTTAGTTTAAATTAGTACTAAGTCATAATCTTTGAATTAAATAAATTATTTTCTCATATTCTATAAATGAAAAAAAATTGTATTGTAGTATACCAACCTACTATAAACAAATCCATTTACTGTACGTTTAAAAATCTGCATGCAATGGTTGCGATGATTAAGTGGATTATTGGTGTTGAATAATGCATGTGGAACTCAAAAAGGTCACTCAAAAGTCACTCAGCTGGTGCGGTGTATGAACAAAAATCATATGGGAACAAAAACCATATGGGACGGGCTTTATAGGCCATCATATGGAGCAGATCTAGTTTCATATCTATTTTTTTTTTTTTGCATCTTAAAAGAGTAAGCCTAGAAATCAAATGAGGACTAGATTCCTCCTACTATCGAAGCCCGTTAGTTTCATAATTAAAATAATAAAAAAATAAAATACATATCTAAGAGAGACCTTTATGACTATTCATATCCTCTTGCTTGCTTATCAAACCCTCTATCCATTATTTTTTTATGAAGTAATTTCTCACATCTGTAAGATTTTACTCTCGAGTCTTTTTCTCCTCTTCGAAACCCCACGCGCCATCTCTCCTATCCATGAGGTCTTTCTTGATTCCCTTTCTCTTCTTTCAATTTTCTTTTTTTATAAGATCTTTGTATCTAAAAGTTCATAAAAATCATATATCGTTTTATTAAGAAATGTGTATTGGAATGTTTGATGAATATTTTACTAGATGTGTATTACTGATAATATACTGTATATTGATAAATACTAAGTTCGATAAACTATATCTCAATTTATCTATAGGTGTGTATTGGATCGTTGCTGGGTGTATTGAAAAAAGCTTATAGTATGTATTGGTAAATTATCTAGCATGTATCATTTGGTCATATGCTGTGTACTGATGAGTACTATATTCTGAAAACTATGTATCACTTTATTAAGAATAAATATTTGTTAGATGTATATATCAACTGATCATATATTGTATACTGATGAATATTAAGTTTGATAAACTCTGTATCAATTTATCTGTAGATATATAGTGGATTGTTATTGAATGTATACTAAAAAGCTTACAGTATATATCATTTGGCTATATGTTGTATATTAATGAACTTTATATTCTAAAACTATGTATCGATTTATTTATAGGTATGTATTAACTCGTTCGATGATTGGCTATATATTGTATATTGATGAACTCCATATTCTAAAAACTATGTATCGATTTATTTATAGATATGTATTGACTTGTTTTATGATTAATTTATTTAGTGTGTATCGTATGGTCATATAGTATGTATTATTAAAATATACTGAAAATGAGAAAAAATAGAATGCTATTTTTTAATCAAAAACTAATAACTCCATCAATAAAAAAATCATTGATTTTTAAATTTATTCTTTGAGATTGGTATTAAAAAAATATGATAAATTATAAAGCCTGTCCTATATGATATTTATAGTGCCCATCCTGTATGATTTTTGTTCCTGGCTGTGAGTGCAAAGAGATGAAAAGATGGAGTTGACCATGATAGTGGGGCACATTATAGAAAAAAATTTCAAATGAGCAAATAAGATTTATTTTAAGAAAATAGACCCCACTATGATGGTGGACTCCAGATTTAATTCAAAATATTGTGGATCTAGAAAAAACTTCCAAATGGGTGAGAAAGGTTTTCCCTATGATGGGCTTACTACAATGTTCGAACCAAGATTTAATTCAAAATATGGTGGGTGCCATCTCTTTTTTTTATTTAAAATATGATTCAATATACATCACAGCTAATCAAAATTTTTAAATCATTAATGGTTCCTGCTAAATCATCATTAAGTATGATTAGCAATTAATAAGAAATCAACTGGAGTTTTTATTGGTTTCGCTTACGCTCTATACAGTAGAAAGTCTACCTAAAAATTTCTCCTAATTAAGAGGTGGGCTGTGCGAAGCTTCACTTTTTTATTTCAAAGTACATGCTTGTCGTCTGAACTCCCGTCACTGGCATGGATAAGGCTTTGTTACAGTAGTATATAAATATCCCTTGAAATAAGTTGCCGATGATGATGTATCCATGTATGCCAAGTAGTGCACAAGAATATAAAATAAAAGAGGGCAACAGCTTCTAGTATAAGATATAAGAGAGTTCTATTCAAAGACCAAGATACCCGGGAAATAGAAAATTAACAAAGATAACGAGAAAGCGGAGAAGAACCAATTAGATTATCTGTTCCATGATAGCAGTCTTAAATCTTTGACTAGATAAAGATGAGATAAGGCTCTTCCCGCCCCAACTCATCAAGACAAATCGAGCACTTGAAGAACGGCCATAATTGTATGAAATTGAGCCCCACAAGACATACAAAGTATGCTAAATAATTTCATAATTTCAAAATAACATCCTCCAAGCCATGGGAAGTGGCATTTAGTGCATTTCTATATTCTATCATAAATTAAATAAGCAAATTTTGATAATTCAAAATTCATTTAAACAATATGCACAAGTTTCTATGATCACAATAATTTCAATATACTACATAATTTATTTTAGCAATGAGACTAGACCCTAATCTCTCCACCACATTCCAAACCTTATCTGCTACTCCTCCATACATGGAGAAAGAATAGAAAAAGAAGATGACATAATACTTTAATAAGTTACCACAACATCTTTAATAGATCAAGTACACAATATTCAACAGTAAGTTTAAATAAATATATATATAATATATTATTATCTTTTATAAGAAAGTAAATTTTGTAATTTCAACATAAATATATGTAGGTATATATATATATAGACACACACATATACATATACATAACGATTTACTTTTCAAAATGCTTGTATGAAAATCAGGTTTGATATATCTTATTGAGAAAAATTATTTTGTTAATCTCACAAAAAATTTTAACTAAATTTCTTACTGTCTGTTAAACTTTACAATTGCGGTCACAGTTAACCTTGTGATAAAGCTTAAAAGAGATTAGTTCTTGAATACATAGTATACTCCCAATATGGTATGAAATCAGCCCATTGATCGTGAATGAATGTGGTAAGAAAATATTTGAATTAAAAATTTGAATTCTTAACAGAATCTAAACAAGAAAGGAGATCACAATAAATTTGAATCCAGATAAGGAAGGAGATTACAGAAATCCCTTCATCTCTATCTTCAAATCATAATGGATCCATACTTGATACTTCCTGGTTTATATAAATAAGGCCAAGGAGATCATTGGGGGACATGCTCTGAAAGGAAAAACTATCATAGCTCAAGATCTCACAGTGAGAGGAAACCCTCATCCATTATTCTACTCCTTTTCATAGTTAGTAGGTCCGTGAGGTATTGAGACCGAGGTGATGTCGGAAGTCAAGCTACCAAACCTGAGATCAAAATCGAGATGATGCCTGAAGCCAAGCTACCAAGCCCAAAGTTGAGCAACCAAGCCTGAGATTGAGGTGAAGGTCGAGCTTCCAAAAGAAGCTCCCATAGGTTGAGATCCAAAAGCTGAGCTCCTTAAGGCCAAATCTAGATCCAATCATCTCCAAATTAATCAGACATTGAATAGATCCAGACCAACCATCTCCAAATTGGTCAGACGTCGATTAGATTCGGTCATCTCCAGATTAGTCAGACTCTAATCAGATCTAACCATCTCTAGATCGGTCAGATATTGATCAGATCAACTATCTCTAGATCGACCAGATGCCAATCAGATTGGACCATCTACAGATCGGCTCGAATGCTAACTAGAATAGGATAATATTTTGCACTACTCTAACTCTCTATTATATTCTCTATTTACTGCTATTTTTTCAAGATCCAATCTGACTTAGGCATCAAAGTGCCTGGTCAAAGCCAATCCGATGAGCTTTTCTCTTCTTTATTGTATGTGTAGATCGATCTACAGTCCTTTAAGAAAGATCAATGCTCTATCTTCCATCATTACAAGTCGAGTAGATCGATCAACGCCCTCTCCTAGTTGGACTGCATTTTGGCAATAATAGATTGGCATCATCTATGGAAATATGAGAACGTATCCCACCTTTTTCTTTGCCGAATCTGAGTATCTTCGGCAAGGATTTTATTATCAATGTATCCTCAAGCACGTTAGTGGTTGACCCCTCTTCCATGGTCATCATCAAGGGCTGCAACAAGAAAGCACGATGAATCTCTCCTCATCTGAGTACAAGGAGAACGGATGGATCTCTCCTCATCCAAGTCCGAGGAGAGCATGATGAACCAAGCTCTCCTTGTTTGAGTGTGAGTCGAGTCAAAGATGGGATGACGTCATCCGAGCACGAGGTTAGCGAAGCTCTACCTGAGCCACTTGAGATACCCCTAAAAGGGATCCATAAGCTCCTTGCCCGAGCACAAGTCGAGCCGAAGATAAGCTGAGCGTGGGGTTGATGATGCCCAACTTGATCCACTTGGGATACCCCGAGAGGGATCTCTAAGCTCCTTGCTTGAGTGCAAGTCAAGTCAAAAATGGGTCGGCATCATTCGAGGGTGAGGTCGTCCAAGGCCAAGCCACCAAGTCTGAGACTGAGGTAAAAGCTGAGCTCTCAAAGTCCAAGCTCCCATAGGCTAAGATCTAAAATGTTGAGCTCCCAAAGGACCAGTATCTAAAGATCAAATCCAAATCTGACCATCTCCAAATCAGTCAGATACCGATCAAATCCAAACCGACCATCTTTAGATCGGCCTAGACGCTCACTAGATTCAAACTGACCATCTTTAAATCGACTAAATGTCGACTAGATTAAAGCTGACTATCTCCAGATTTGTCAGACACCGATCAAATTCGACCATCTCTAGATCAGTTAGATGCCGATCAGATCCGATTATCTCTACATCGGCCCAGATGCCAATTAGAGTAGGATAATATTTTACGCTACTCTAACTCTCTATTATATTCTCTATTAATACTGTTTTCTAAAACCTGTTTGACTAAAGCATCATGGGTCTGATCAGAGCCAATCCAACAAATTTTTCTCTTTTTTGTTATATGTTTAGATCACAGCCCTCTAAGAAAGATCAGTGCTCCATGTTCTACCACTGTGAGTCAAATAGATCAATCAACGCCATCCAGACTATCTAGTTGCATCAGATTTTGACTGCAATACGACTGGCTCATTGCATTGTACTCGCTTCACTTGCTCCACCACATAAAAAAGTTCCTTTAACTTTGTAGAGCTTATAAACTCAAGACATACCCAACTCTTGCATATCAACCTATTCTTGAATAGTTATTTGCAACCATATGCCATGCCTTTCTGCTATGAGTTTCTTTGCCTCTATGCTTCAAGATTTTCAAGGCCAATGTTTCTTCTATTATCTTTCTTCATCTACATGAAATGCTTCAACCTACATTCTACGGTTTCTGTTATATCCAGCTGAGGTCTTCTCCTTATTCTACATATTATTCTATCAGAGTTCTAAGTTTCAGGCCTCAATATGAGCCAGTTGGCGTAATCAGCCTTATGTGATTTGGACTTCACCATTATGCCTGTTGGTATCTATGTGCTGCTCTTTAGATGCTGGCTGTTATATCAATCGTGCATTCATTCCTTTATCAGCTGCATTTGCAATCATGGTGTGGTGGAGTTCCCCATCTGGACGTGCCTACCTGTTCTGTTGATCTCTTCACTCCACTTCGGTTTTGCACCACTGTTCATATGCTGTACTCTATTTTGTGTGGTTCTCTATTTTGGACTGTGTGTTATGTTCTTTTGCACATGTTTTCTATATTTGGGCCTTGTGCTTTTTGTATATAGGTCTGCTGGTTTGTTTTGGGTCCTTGTACACTACCTTGTAAACTTTCGCGATATCATTTTATATGGCTTCTCGGTTCCTGTCTCTTACCAAAAAAGTAAAAATATGCCATGTCTGTTTGCATAAATCATATAACAATAAAAGTTTTGTTGACCAAGTACTGTTTGCTCCAAATTTGACACGGAAGTTTCTATGGGCTTTATCGGGTAAAAAGTTTCTCACAAGACGATGCCCGTTCTTTGACAACGATGTTGCACCCAACTTCGTTTGCTCCGACAACCAAACACATAGAACACCCAAAACATAAAAACTCAGTTATTAGCACGACTATAATCATGTTATTTGTTTCTTGAATAGTTAAGTAGAGGGACTGGCTATTTCATCGTACACTACGTTATCTTTTTAAATTCTTTTTCTTCTTTCATGGACTCTCTTTTCCTCTCCTAATTGCATCACCAATCAGTTTATCCATCATGCTCCCAACCATTGTGTTCGATGAATTAACTACAATCATTGGCGCCAAATCCAATTCTACCATTTATAATGTTATAAACCATTTGCTGCACATTGCCGATGATGCCGACATCGCTTGCTTTGTCATTGCCAGCAAAGCATGCCTACGACGCATTGGACTCATACTATATATCGGTGAAGTCGACGTTAAGGGTAGTCTCGCTGTCGAACACTAGCACCACCATTGGCATCGGCACAACACCATTGCCGGTGAAATTGTAGTAGGTGTCCAGTATCAATAAAGGTGGTGCCATCTTGTACATGGCCATCCATCGCTGGAGCCTAACCGAAGGTGGAATAGGCTGATTGTGGCAATCTGCTAATTACCATGCCTGAATCGAGCAAAGTTTCGACATTATAGAGAACACCGTCGGAGATATTGGAAACTGCTCATCGCCAACTTTGATTGCCAGAAGTTTAAGTAGAATGATGGCATTCTAGAGACTATTAGCATCGGCGCGAACTAGACATTTGATGGTGCACCACCGCCTAGTGTCAAGTAGCCCATCGAGCTCGATGTGGATGGAAAATAGTACGAGAAGACACTGCCATGCGTTGGCGATGGCAGCGCGACACTAGTGCCATTGGTCCGTGGCCCAGACCAAGTAGACTGACGGCCTTAAACTGTCAGCATACTGTATCTTCTCATCAAAATGCCATGCAATAGCCAAAAAAAAAAACCACTGAAATTAAAAGCAACATGATATTTACTATAATTTTCTCGCCTATTCTTATATATTCTTTCTAGATTTTGGTGAATTTACTGAGTAAATGTAAGGTATCCTTCTTGAGTAAAAAGATAATTTGCATAATATGTTTTATTTATTGCTTGCCTTTCTAGCACATGGCCTGCAAAAGCTTTCCATATCCTTACATCATGTATACCTACTGGTGACATGAAAATCTTTTATGTACATCTATATATACTATATGCGTTCTGACAAATGGGACAAGCGTCAGAGCAGCTTTGATTTGGTTGGTCAGTTACCACGCAATCTTTTTCCCCGCCCACTCCCAAACAAATAGGCATTAAGACCAGAGAAATTGCATGTCCCAGCCGTCTTCTTCTTTTCCCTTTTTTTTTGTAACTTCAGGAGCGGAAAGCTTATATTGTAAGATTAAGATTACAAAATGATCAGTTTAATAAGTAGATAGACCATGGGGGTTGCGACGGCAAGTTAATAAGCAGAAGACTTCAACCAGCCTTGATATAGACATCAAAGAAGTGCCTGAACACTTTCTTTTTTTGCCACCAAAAAAAAAAAGGAAGTGTCGGAACACAGCATAGACAACAGGCAGACAAAATAGAGTAGCAGCAAAGAGATAAGCTGGTTGTCCAGCTGCTATTAGAGAATGCCACGAGGAGTGCTGTGAAACAAGGCACTCGTAGAACAAGCATTCCAACGCTCTTGTTCACAGAGATCTATAGCATCACCCTGCAAGATGAAATAAAGCTGTTCATGAATGGGATCATCTGGGTCCCAAATGAAAGGGCCTTGCAAAGCATGTTGGCAATAAAATCAGCAGCTTTATTTGCCATTCTTCGAGCATGCGTCAAGATGAATTTTTGGCAGTTAGATTTCCAGTAAAGGATGTCTTGTAGAGCAGGAATATTTGAGGGCTTATTTAAAAAGAATTGACCATGCATGAAATGACTGCCAATGCATCACCCTCCAGCCAAACTGAGGAAGCATTAAGCTCAGTACATGCAACCTATAAGCCCAACCAGGCTGCCAACAATTCAACAAAGGATGAAGCAAAGATAGTCTTACACCCCAGCTTTAATGATTCTGCTCCCACAAATTCTGATTATATAACCAACAGCAGCACAATCTTTTGAGACAGTAGCATCAAAGTTCACTTTCAAAACTCCTCTGGGAGGGGGCAACCAAGAGCAAGAGTGAATTGGAAAGCTGTCAACACTTGGCAGCATACAATTGCCCCAGTACCAGGATAGAGAGGTGAAAGATCTGTTTGTGCCAATTGTATCATGAGGGACGAGATAATGGGGCGCTTTCCTTACTAATTGAGTTGGGGAAGCAACAATAGATTGGAAAATTCGCTCATTCTGAGCAGTCCAGATCAAAGAAGTCACAATAGCAATGAGAGCCTAATGATCTTTATTAGACATGGTGGCAAACATATAGATTAGCAAATTGGACAGAGAGGAAGGAATGCAGGGAACAGTAGCAAGTTGAGTTAGTTGCTGCCAGCAACTAAAGGCAAAGGGACAATCAATCAGAACATGATTTAAACCCTCAACCATATCATGGCACAAATCACACATACCGGTAGACGGTTTAATAATGCCTCCTCTCAAAAGGAAAGCTTACAAGGCAGTTTGTTCCTCTGAACTTTCCATAAGAAAATTTAATTATGGATGGTACTCTCAGATTCCATATCCATTTGAAAGAGGTTGGGGTATAAGATGATTAGCAAAGCTAAAGAGAGGATACAAATCTTTTCTAGAGACCTGCTTAGACATGTTGGGGCCCCAAGTAAACTGGACCAGGACTGATGTGCAAGTGGCACATTATACAGCTGGTTCATCATTTCAGTGGTGAAAAGATTCTCAAGAATACTAAGGTTCCATCCCCGAGAAGAGTTCAGGAGATCACTAACCTGAAGGTTAGCCACCTATAAGTCCATGTTTATAATGTAGGCCATGCTGATAGAGGGATAGTGGAGAGCCATGGATCGTTTAAAACATTGATCGAAGTGCCAGATTCAATGTGCCAAATAAAATGGTGCTGGAAGTGGGAACCATAGCTGCAGATTTTCCCCGAGGGAGCAATGCTGAGGTCTAGAGTAAGAAACCAAGAGCCAGTGAAGGCATATTTAGAAGAAGATGCTCTGGCCCAAAAGGAATTTGGATGTAAAACAATTTGAGTAACTAATTTGCATAAATAAGCGTTCCTTATGCTGTGAATAGACTTGATATCCAAACCACCTTGGCTCCAAGGCATACAAATATTTTCCCAGGATAAAGGTGTAGGCCTTGATGGTTGGCAGCATGTCCCCAAAGAAAAGCTCTGTACTCTTTATCAACCTTATTCAATGTGCCAACAGGAACATGAATGCAAGACAGGCTGTAAAAAGGAATGAAGGACAAAACAGATTTAAGCAAGGTGGCTCTACTTTCCATCGACAATGCCTTCCATTGTCAGTTAGCAATTTTTCTCGACATCTTCTCATGAATGAAGGAGAGGTCACAAGCAGTAAGAATACCACCAGAAAGAGGGACTTCCAGATACTTCCACATACCATTGGATTTGAGGATGGAGATAATACTTTGGATTTGAGCCTTGATCGTAGTTGGGCTAACAGGGCTAATTTTAACTAGGGACTTAGAAAGATTAATTGCTTGACCTGATAGAGAGTAGTAGGCATATCAATAATAGCTTTAAGATAGCATACGTCATGCACCATGGCCTTTGCAACAAGCAAGCAATCATCTGCAAGGAGAATATGGGTCACATTGAGCCCCTCTTTTGGCACTCTATGAAGGAAATTTAGGTGATTCGCATGCAAAATTCGTCTTCTGAACATGGCACAGCAGAAAGCATATATGAAAACCCTTTTCATACAAGAGCATGCAGATCTAATCTACATCATCTAAAGATCGATTAACATGTATAAATAATTTTGAACATAGATCTGAAATAAAAATAAGAGGGAGTGAAGATCGATTACCTTAATCGCTTTTCCATCTTCTTTTCGGATCGGATCATGCGAATGCCCGAGGTTTTGTTAAAGCTGCGCACATGTCCGGTCTCTACTGGTATCCATACAGACGACTTGATCGGAGCACCGAGGCCACCGGAGTGCTAGCATCTTGTAGGCCTCACTCTGCAACTTGAATCTGGATCTTCTTCTTCTAGATCTCGAAGAACAGGGCTGCAGCACGAATCCTCCATGCTGATCTGATGAAATCTGAACCGGATGCCAAGAAGAGAAAGAAAAATCCTTCTTCTTCCCTTCTTCTCTCTCTAATCTCTCTCTAGATCTTAGATCAGATCTGAGGACATGATGGGATGTGGAGATGGAATAAGGAAGGAGGAAAGGGGCGTTGAGAAGCATGTGCGGCAAGGAGCTTACCTTGAACTTATTTCACGCACGCCCTCACCCTCTTTTTATGTTTTGTCACACAATACAAATTCCAACCCATCTCAATGCCTTAATCAGATAAGGACACCTTATTCAAAATCGGGATAGAGTCCAAGATGTGAGAGAGTACTAGATAAGGTGGGGCGCCAATAGTTGGCGCCCCATTCCTTCACGTGCGCAAGGAGCAAGGGGCATGCGTCTCCCCGTGCGCACTCCCTCTTTTTTGCGTGAAACAAGAGAGAGAAACCCTTAGAAAGGTTAATTGGCTTCTTGGTTCAATTGGTTCAAATTGGATTCGATTCAAATTCAATTCGAGCCTGATTCGAATCAAATTTGAAAAAACTGTCAAACCTGATCCAATCAGATTTGAAATCCAAATCATACTTGGATTATTAAATCCAATTAGCCTTAAATTAATTCAAGTCCAATTAAATTAAATCTGATTTAAATTAATTAGAACTTGATCCATAATTTAATCAGGCCCAATTATATTGCAACATTTGTAATAAAGTCCCTTTGTTAACAATCGGCAGTTACCAAATTTGTAACTCTTACAAATTAGCGATTTTAAATTCAAACCATCAATCCAATGGATAATTTGATAATGATCCAAGCCGTTGATCAGGACGAGCTCTTTTATGTGTGACCCCTCAATTTTATTCTGTCTGGTAGTGAGACATACCGTAATCTCCATCACAGTATCATCGAAACTTCTTTCGATGGGCTGGAATAATTCTAATTCACCCCAATAAGAATCATTGATCTGAAAACGAACCTAATGAATTTTTACAATCCACCAGTGATGCCTAGCAGCATGTAGTGGCAATCTAGTAGAACAAAAGATGAATCCCTAGATGTAGTTACTATGTAATCAAGTTCTTTATCGAAAGTTCCGACAAGATGCAGATCATAGAACCTCATCAAACCCTAAGCATCCATCATATGTCAGACTTAATTAGCTCGAGTTCAATTATGAGTTCCATGAAAACTCCTTTCCATAATCACGCTACTATGGCCATAGATTTATGGACTCAGCCTCTTAGGTCATATAGAATTATTCCTCAACTACTAAGGTCGATATTGTTGGGTGGATGTCTGGCCAGGATACCACCTCCTAGGACCTTTTCAGTACCACGCGATGCAGCAGGAAGAAAGAAGAAATAAATAAAACAATCAAATACATGGATCAGCCAAAAAAAGGGCTCGCCTCCATGGGGCATGCAAACTTACTATGAAAAAATATATTACAAGAGGAGATCTCACGCTCAACCCTCGTACACCCAATTTCTCTCTCACAGAAATTCTCCCTCACAAAAGCTCTCTCTCTAGGAAGACCCCCTGAATCCCTGAAGCGACTGCTGTCCGCTGTCCAAAAGTCTCCTGTTTCTTCTCTCACAGCGTCACGTGGCTCTCTCTCTTCTCGGATCTCTGGTCTTCGCACCGCACGAGAAACACACCACCATACCTTCTCTGTTGAGCATCAGGCCTTTTAAAGGCCTTAAACCAAGTTAGATCATGATTAGGACTCCTAATCAGACTTAAATCAAGTCCAGAAAACCTCCCAAGCCGTTGGATCAACATCAAGATTAACCCAAGCCCTCTGATCGCGCGTTGGTCCACAAAATAATACCGTGGACCGTGCGAAATGCGTAAGAAACGCCCACATGGTCCACACGTCGAGCTGTGGACCTCCCGATCCACGGTGGATAGGGAAACAGGCCCCAGCAGCGCGCTGGGCCTGGGCCTGGGCCAGCCCGCACGCTCGTGTGCCTGGACTTGGGCCGCACCCCACACGCTCG
>KE505145.1:293362-304529 GCA_000441515.1 Elaeis oleifera
CTTTCTTCCTGCTGCAATGCATGATACCGGATCTTGCACAACAAGTAGTATCAGAGCAAGTGATATCACAACAGCTGGAGCGTGTTGGGAGGTAGTAGGAGAAGACTCCACCGTACTTTTGAGCTACTTGCGACACCAGTGACACCTTGCCACGTCCAAGGCCAATTATCCCAGCGACGTCGCCGAAGTCACCGCCGTAGCCCTCCCAACACCCGAACCAAAAATCTGCTACCACATTGGAAGTAGGGGTGAGCATAGTCCAATTTGGACTGGTTTCATTCTCAAACCTAAGCCAAATCAGTCCTAAATGATTTGGCATTTATAGAACCAAATCGGATCAATAGAATATTGAAATCAAACCAAACCAACATGATTTAAACAGTTTGATTTGGTTTGGTTTACCGGTTTATATTATTATTATTATTATTATTTTGATTCATGAAGGCTTATTTCCTTTACACATAAGAGTACCACCAAGAGAATTTATCAAGTAAAATGATTTAAATTGATATAAGATATTGTCACTCAACAAAATAAAATTCTTAAACAAATACCATCATTAAGGATTAAGATAAAGATTTCCAACATATTATAAAAATAAACAATCCAGTAATTAAGTCACTTAGGATTCAAGGCTAATCAGCATAAAATCAAATTGATAAACAACATCATAAATTTAGAATTATTTTCTAATATATTAATACTTCAATATAAATAACATCCTAATCAAAATAACGTCATTTTATTAAAACCGATCCGATTCGATTTGAAAATAATTTTATTTACTGATAAATTTGAATAAATTTAAATTCATTTTTATATATAAAAAATCAATCAAATCAAATTAAATCAAATTTTAAATCTAACCAAACTTGTGGTTTGGTTCAGTTTCACCGATTTGTTTGGTTTAGATTTAGTTTTACTCACCCCTAGTTGGAAGGTGTCAACATGAGGGTCTCCCGAGCGAAGAACCCTACGGAGAATGAGTCGCCGTACTGGACCTTGTACACACAGTTGGATGAGTCACAGCCATAGTCATCACTGGCTGACGAGCAGTCACCCGACTTGCATGAAATGTTGGAGTATGTCGAGGAATGAGACGGGCCGAGGAGTGGCTCTTTTGAGGGTAGCACTCATCCACGCATGGCTTGCGTTGGATCCAGGAGAGGTCGCTTCCGGTATCCAAGATCACGGTGAAGTTTAGGTTGGGAGTACCAAAGCCTACAGTAGTAATGCATTCACCGTCGCCCGCATGGGCAGGGATGGTTGTACTGGCAAGTAAGGTGCCTGGCCTGGTTGGTTGGATGCAGCACTGTTGATCTGTTGATGGAGAGCATGCACTCAGGATCGGTCTTGGTGGAGAATTTGGCCGGGTTTAGATCTATCGATTGGCCGACGGGTGAACACGGGCCATGGCGGTGAACGACCTTCAGCGGTGTGTTGTTGTATTCTGCAAAATAGTCAACTGGTTAATTGGAAGGAACAGCCTGTTGCTTCTGCCCTAATATCATTACCAGCTGCTCTTTATTGGAACTTAATTTAGCTAACTCATCTTAAAGTGAAACAATTTAATGAGTCATGTCTATTTTCCAGATCTTCTTTTAGGCCCTCTTTTAACCTCTTTCATTAAAAATCAAACAAGAAAAGAGTTGTTTTATTTCATGCAGGGCCGGCTTAAGAGTAAGACCACCAAAGCCCTTACTTTAGGTCCCCACTTGTTTTAGGGCCCCAGGCCTCCCTGCCATCTATCTTTACCACATCCAGCCATCCACCAGTGAGAAGATGAATGGCATCGAAGAGGGAGACGGAGATGGCAAGACGGCGAGATGGGAGATGGCCACCCTAACATCTATCAGGGCCATCTTCTCACCAGAGATGGTGAGATGGGAGTGACGGCCTCATAGGACTCGGGAGTGGTTTTTGGTGAGGAGGCGGAGGGCATCGTCGGTGGAGAAGAGCAGATGCTTGTCGAGGCCGCAGGTGAAGAAGTTGGTAATCCGGACGGTGGGGTCACCAGAGAGCTTGCAGAGGGAGCCCTCGAGGCGGACAAGGGTGACACCTGCAAGGAGGCCATCGGAGGCACTGGCGGCACCGCCATCGATGGAGAGGATGTGGACCCATCTGATGGCAGCGGTCTGGCTTGAGAGGCATCTCCCGATCTCCGGTGGTGGACATTCTCGACTTGAGGGGTATCTCCAACGGCGGCGGAGTTCCAGGCTTCCGACGGCAGGGGGCTTCCAGCGACTCAGTAGTGGCAAGGAAGGCGGAAGGGTGCGATGGTATTTTTTTCCTCTCTCAAGTCACGATACACGTGGCAGATAGTGTGGTGGAAAAAATAAAGGTGTCTCTCTTCGCTCATCTATCTCTCTCCTTTCATGATTAGAAGAAAAAAATCATGGCATCCGCACCTCCCCCTCTCTCTCTCCTCGAGAGCTTTTTTAGGGTTTAGTCTGGCCGTCTCTCAAGCCTCGTCTTCATCTGTCTCCATGGCTTCGTCTTCATCGACGGTGGCCGTGCCGGCGCCTAAGATCTACTTCAACTCCCACTGCAAGGAGCCAAAATTAGATGGTCCTTGAAGGAAGGGTGGCGACTCCGCTCCAACGAGTTCGCCGACCTCTACGACCACTGCTCGTATGCGTCTTTTTTTTTCTCTCTCGTGCTTTTGTCCTTTTTACATGTTTTGTTTTTCCCACATCCAAATCATTCTATGAGTTGATTTCCACGTTCGATCTTGTCGAGCTTTCTTGATTGTTGTTTGTTGCTTTTCCTCATGGGTTTCTGCCGTAATGGTCCAATGGAAGCACCATGTGGTATGTAAAATTTCATTTTTTGATGCGTTTTTTAGTTGGTTTTGAGGTTTATCAAGGGTTTGCGGATTGTTTTATGATATGCTCAAGTTGGAGTTCTGTTGTTACGAAGAGGCTTTGATTTTTCACTGATTTAACTTTCGATTGGAATCACTTGCTTTCTTTATGTTCTTCTTTGTTTGCTACTATATGTTTTTGGATCTGATAGGCTTTGAAGTAAGTCAGTTTCAGAGATGCATTATGATGTAAAAAGTAAAATTTTAATAAAAATTTATATAAATTTCAATAAAAAAAGTTACATTTTAGTATTTAACTTTAGGTCTTTCTATGTGTTGAGCCGTTCTTGATTTCATCTAATTCAGCAAATGGGTTGATGACCCATATCTTCTTTGTGTTAATCCAATATTAATGAGCTGGACATGCACAAATAGGTTCATGGTGCGGCGTATTTGGTGAACACGGTTTTTGGAAGTAAGTAAGAAATCACTAGTAAAGTCAAACTAAGTCAAGCAGACCGGCTTGCGCGGTTGGTGTTGGGGAGCAACGGTCACTTGGTAGCAAAGAGGTGATGCTGATTACGTGAAAGCTTTGTGATTCGTACCCGTTAACGTTGGAAGCAATATACTGAAGAGGAAGAGATAGGAGAAGCCAGAAGAAGCGAGAGTAAAGGGAACCCATTGGATATCGATTCTTCTAACATTGGACAAGCCAAGGGGAAGGTGCTGTTAAATGGGAGATGAAGTTTGTTGATGGGAAAGAGATTGGGATTGAATGCCACCCGTCTTGTTCTGTTATTGCCATGTGCCTCGGATGGTACGTTCAGGCGCAAAGAACAAAAGGGCGGCCGAGGAGCTGAGAACAAGGTTGGAAGGATTATTTTGGTTAACTTGTTAAGGGCGGGCCGTGCAAGGCTCCACTTTTTCATTTCGGAGTACATGCTTGTCGTCTGAACTCCTATCACTGGCGTGGATAAGGCTTTGTTACGGTAGTAAGTATTCCTTTTTTTTTTTTTCCCTTTTTTTTTGGGTAGAGGTAGCAAGTATTCCTTGAAATAAGTTGCCGATGATGATATATCCATATATGCCAAGTAGTGCACAAAATTATAAACAAAGAGGACAGGATTTCGGATGAAAGATGGAAGATGGAAGAGAAAGTTCTATTCAAAAACCAAGATAACAGGGAAAGAGAAAATGAAGACAACAGGGAGGCAGCGAAGAACCAATCAGATCATCTGCTCCATGATAGGATTCTAGGTTTTTTGACTAGATAAGATGAGATACAGCTTGTCACACCCCAACCCATCAACACAAATTGGGCGCTTGAAGATCGGCCGTAAGTCGTGTGGAATTGGGCCCCACAAGACATACAAAGCATGTCAAATAATTTCATAATCCAAAATAACATTTTCCAAGCCGCCATTTAGCGCATTTCTACATTCTATCATCAAAAATTAAGCAAGCAAATTTTGTTAATTCAAAATTCATTTAAACAATACGCACAAGTTTCCATTATCATAGTTTCAACATACTACATAAATTTGATCAAAAATTTATTTTAGCAAAGAGACTAGGCCCTAATCTTTGTAGCACATTTCAAACCTCGCCTGCTGCTCCTCCGTATGTAGAGAAATGATGCACGAAGAAAGATGAGCTAACATTTCAATAAGTTACCTTGACATCTTTAGTAGGTCAAGCATATAATATTCAAAAGCAAGTTCAAATAAATACATATATATTATTATCATTTGCAAAGAAAGTAAATTTTGCAATTTCAACATAGAAAACATGCAAGGGTGTGTGTGTGTATAAACATAATAATTTATTTTCAAAATGTGAGTTTGAGAACCAGTTTGATATATCTCATTGAGAAAATAATTTTGTTAATTTCACAAAAATTTGTAACTAAATTTCTTGCTCTCTCTTAGCCTCTACAATGATGGCCATATATAATTAGTCCTAGTATAGGGCTTACAAAAGACTAGCTCCTGAATATATAGTATACTACCGATCAGTCTGGACTGGTTCATTGCACTACATTTTACTTACTTCACTCACTCCACCATATAAAAAGGCTTCATCTTAACTTTCTGACGCTTATATACTTAAGACATAACGCTTGCATATCAACCTGTTCTTGAATAGTTCTTTGCAACCATATGCCATGTCTTTCTACTGGGTTTTCTTTGCCCCTTTGCTTCGAGATTTTCAAGGCCAATGTATTTCTTCTATTGTCTTTCTTCATCTACATGAAATGCTTCAACCTACATTCTGCAGTTTCTGTTTTACCCAGCTTTGGTCTTCTCCTTATTCTACACAATACTCTATCAGAGTCTGAAGCTTCAAGCCTCCATATGCGTTGGTGTTATCAGCCTTGCGTGATTTGGACCTCACTATTGCGTCCATTGGTATCTATGAGCTGCTTTTTAGATGCTGGCTATTATATCAATCATGTATTCATTCTTTTATCAGCTGTATTTGCAATCATGGTGTGGTGGAGTTCCCCATCTGGATGTGCCTACCTGCTCTATTGATCTCTTCACTTCACTTCGGTTTTGTGCCGTTGTTCATTTGTTGCACTCTATTTTGGGTGGTTCTCTGTTTTGGTGCGTGTGTTATGTTCTTTTAGACATATTTTTCTATATATGGGCGTTGTGTTCTTTTGTATATGAAACTGCTGGTTTTGTTTTGGGGTCCTTTTACGCTACCTTGTAAACTTTTGCTATATCTTTTTTATATAGCTTCGGTTCTTGCCTGTTACCAAAAAGGTAAAAGTATGCCATGCCTTTCTACATCAGTCATGATATAGATGAAAAATTTTCTTCGATTTTGACTGGCCTTCATCTCAATGGACCTTCATCGCGACCGATCTTTATACTGACCGACCCTAATACTGGTCGGCCGTAGATTTAACCCACCCAGTGTATCTTCAAAACCATCTCAGGCCAGTGTCTCGAGAAGCTTCTATACCTAATATAGTTGCCTAATTTACATCAAGTCAAAGAAGCTCTAATATTAATGGGACAGTTTGTTCTGAGCAGATAAGGAAAAAAAGATAATGATGTACCGTTCCATATAAGGCATGATATAGTAAATGTATCTCACTCAATAAGGTAAGGCTAAAAACCCACTTCCGCCCTAGTCTATAATAAAAGGGTCAAGAGGGACCCCGAGGTATGCAGTCTCTTCTCTCCCAATATATGCTTCTTCCCTCTGTTCCCTAGTTTTCTAACTTGAATGTCGGAGAGTCTCTACCAAAGCCAACTTTAATCAAAATTTTTTGCAAGTCAAGTTACCGCCGTCGAATACCTGCCCTCTTCCCTTCTCCAGCCGATTCGGCATCAGCTAGAAGACTAGCAGCAATAGATTGGCGCTAGAGAAAGGGCCCAGGCTTGATAGGAGAATGAGCAGACACCCTATTACCATGGTACCACGCAAGGGGACTTCGTCGTTCCTCACCAAAGCCACCATCTCAAGGGTGGCCGCAGCCCCTACAAACTCACAAGCACCCCTGCAACAGATGGAGGTGCCACCTCCATGCTCCTAACTGGCTGTAGGGGTAGATCCAGATCAATTCAACTCACTTGTACACCAAGTGCAAGCCCTTGCGACTACTGTGCAATGAATATAGTGTGCTAACGAGGCCCTACCGAAGGACCTTAATCGGTGCTGCCTCAGCCTTCCTTATACAATCCAATGTGAGAGAGGCAGAGTCGGCATAGCTGACCTAAAAGCCCTCTATAGGAAAGGAGACGATCCCCAACCCACAATCTATGGCTGATCTTCGCCTTGGCATTTGAAGGTCTACACACCTCGGGATGTTGATGTGGACCGCAAACTGCAGGAGATAAATCAAAGGATCGAAGCATTATGCAATCAAGCCCCGATGCAAGATGGCGAACTTGGTTCAATGCCAACCTACCCTTTGGTGAAAAGATTATGTAGGAGCCATTTAACCCCCACATCAAAATGCCGCAGTTGAAGATCTATGATGGGTCAACCAACCCTATAGATCATCCGAGAGCTTTGAAGCTCTGATGCTCCTATAAAGCGCCAAAAATGGGATCTTATGCCGAAGTTTCCTTTGACCTTGTGAAAAGCAGTACGATACTAGTATTCTACTTTAAAGCCAAATTCCATCTACTTTTTTAGCAGCTCAGCTGGTCGTTCATGGTGCATTTTGTTAGCATTAGGAGGTAGTGCTGCGGATCCAATTCACTAGTCAACGCCAAGTAGAGGGAAGGAGAGCCTCTTTGAGCTTTTATGAGCTATTTCAATGTGGCCACACTTGAAGTGCACGACTTCGATTAATCGATCGTGATGTCTATCTTGAAGTATGGGCTTCAAAAATATAGCTTCTTTTTTTCTTGAGAAAAGTACCCCAAGAACTTTATCGAGATGCTAGTTCGGACTGAGAAGTATGCCAATACTGAAGAAGCTTTCGAGCTGCACGACACTCTGATTGAGATGAAGGTTGAAGAAAGAAGGGAGGGGCACAAAGATCGAAGCCCACCAAGGCAAGGAGATCATCTAACTGCTCGATAATCAAGAACTCCACCTCAATGCCAATGATTGTGAACACCATCTTGTCGTCGATGATCTAGTACTCCACCCTCCGAACTAACACAGCAGACTCTTTCTAGGGGATGGTGAAATACATCACCACCAAAGAGATTCAACGATTATGCTCCTTTGAACATTCCTAGGATACAAATATTGATGGAAATAAAGGAAGAACTACTAAGGGTGAGGAAGATGTGGACTAAGCCATATCAGCATGATCTCAACAAATATTACCTATACCATCAGGATCATGATCATGATATCGAGGAATGCATCTAACTGCAAGATGAGATTGAGAAATTTATTGAGCACGAGTGACTGGATAAGTTTCTGAAGTACCAAAGAGAGCGACATGAAGCTTTATCAAATCCACCTCGTCTCCCTGAACCACCTTGTAAGAAGAGCCTGTGGAGAACCGACCTATCGGCATAATAAACACCGTTACCCGAGCAGATCGACAGCAGACGGAAGGATCGATAGCTCCAACTAAGAAGTAGAGGATCGAGGAAGCAATAACCTTCTCTGAGGAAGACACTCAAGAGATCCAGTTCCTGTATAATGATGTGATCGTTGTATCTCTTGATATTATAAATTTTGATGTACATCACATTTTAGTCGATAATGGAAGCTCAGCTGACATATTATTTATAATGCATTCCTCAAAGTGGGATTTACTTTAGACCAATTAAGGAGGCTTGACTCTCCATTGGTTGATTTTCTAGAAATGTTGTACCCATAGAAGGGGTAATCACACCTCCAGTAACCATAAGTCGAGTGCCCCGACGAACCACAGTGCATCTTAACTTTCTAGTGGTTAGGATCCTCTCAGCCTATAATGCCATCCTCTAATGATCCAGACTAAATACACTCTAGGTCGTTGTCTCTATGTACCATTTAATGATGAAGTATTCGATGGAATACGGGATCAGCTAGCTCCAAGGTGATCAATCCCTAGCTCTGCAATGCTATATGACGATCCTTCAAGGAATCACACCACTTGAAGATCTCCCCATCAAAGGATTAGACATTTGAGAAAAGGCAATTGACTAGCGAGGGGAGCCAGTGGAAGATCTTGTCACAGTTCTCCTTGAGAGTGGGAACAAGGTGCGAACGGTTCGCATAGGGTTGAGTCTAGATGAGGTAACCAAAATCACGTTATTACTTTTTACAAAAAATATAGATGTCTTCGTCTGGTCAGCTGCGAATATACCAGGCATAAATCATGATGTGATGGTGCATCGACTGAATGTGGATCCTATATTTCGATCCATCAAGCAGAAGAACTTACTACAAGAAAATGGTGTATTAGCGACGACAAACAAGCCATCACTAATAGCACTATTTACCAACGACATATTACGATGAAAATCTTTCCCATTGCTAAAAGGTTGACCACTTATTAGCGACGACTTATTTGCATATTAGCGATGATAAAGCCATCACTATAAATTAATTTTAAATAATTACTATTAGCAACGACTTTAGCGACGAAACTAGCTGTCGCTAATAGTCTGTCCTAAAATAACCCCTTTGATCCCTAATCATCCTGTTCTTCATCCGTCGCCACCCCTTAAACCACCGCCTCCATCCCCAATTTTTGCCCTTTGCACTGCCGAAGGACACATCACCATACCTGAGACCCCATGCCGCCATCCCCTCCTCGGATCCGGCATCCCTGTGCTGGATCGGTCATCGTCGAACCCATGCCGACCCTCCTCATTCTTCCCCTTCTCTCCCTCTTCCTCGGTGTAGTTGAATGCTTGTCGGAGCCCCGTCCAACGCCTCGGCCTCCCATATTCTTCCCCCACCGCCTTCCCCATGCCGGATCGGGCATCCCCATGCCGGATCGAGGTTCTCCTCACCGAATCTGCCATCCCAAGACTCCCCCTTCTTCACCCGCCATGCCATCAGAACGCCATCGTCGGAAGCTACCATCCGTAGTCCCCCACCTCCTCCTCTTCTTTTCTGCACTGTCAGGTGACTTTTAGCGATGACGATGATGATGGCTCCATCGCCATCACCACAATCCATTATCATCTTTTAAATTTTAATATTTAAAATTAGATTTATCTGATTAATTTAAATTAATAATATTTAAATTTAAATATTATTAATTTAAATATTAATAATATTTAAATTAATAATATTATTAATATAAATAAAATTATTAAAATTAATAATATTATTTAAATTAATATTATTCTTAGGAGGTGGAACCACTTCAGAAAGCTCTCCGACGAGAGTAGTCCTACTGCCTTCGACGGAGGAGTTCGAGATTGGACCACCATCGAACCGACTTTGATCTGTTTATCTACTCTAGTGGCGATCGAAAAAGCTTGATGTTTGAATTCTAGGCCCTAGGTCCAACCTGAAGTCCAAAAAATTTTCAAGCCGAACTCAAGGAGGGGTGTGGCCTAGCACAGCTTGGTCCATTTCCAGCACTATTTGCAATACTGCTCGATACTTTGAAACCACTAGAATGATATTTGCCTAGATATTATGCTGGTGTGCTCACGTGGCCTAGTCATCTGGCATGGCCTAATTCCGTATGCGCGACCTAGACACGCATCCCGACCATCTCCATTTGCAATGATGCTATGTACTTTGGAACCCACTAATTTAAAAATATTATATTACATATAATCATAGACCCATCTTTTGATTAATATATATATTCTACGGTATTCATATATTTATATATTTTTATACGAATGGAAGAATTATGTACATATTAATCAATTAGTTATCCAGTATGGACAGTTTGAAAAATATAATTAATTCTATAGATCATTACAGTAATCAAATAGTATGGTGAGGGATCGAGAGAAATTTTAGATAGTATTTTTTTAGTTCTCCTCACACATCTTACACCATGTAGGGGAGAACTAAGAAGAGATGCTACCAAAATTTCTTTTGATTCTATTGCATATCATTTGATTACTGTACTTGATCTATAGAATTTATATAATTTCTAAATGAGATAAGACCTTCTATACCTATTAGTTGATGGTAGGATGTAATTATTATATAAACTATTTAAAATATTAAAATAATCATTTAGTAATTGTCTTTTATTGTATATGCAGAATCCGTAGGTAGTGCACCATGGACCGTAGTTGGATGGATTGTCAAGTAGTCGATGGGGCGATTTTTATTGAATACGAGGGTGTAGAGTACTTTTGTGAGTATACTTTTGGGAATGCGGCACTCTTACATCAAGGATGACCTCATTGCCCTTATAAGAGATGTGGTAATAGAGAAATACTTGATAAAGATACAATGACTATCCATTTATATAGGAGTAGATTTATGTCCAACTATAAGCATTGGTATCTGCATAAGGAGATGTGGGAGATAGTTGTAAGGGTTAGAAATGAGCAAGACATGGACACAAATAGAAAGAGATGGTTATGGATGTTGTGTTTAATTGAAATATGGAGGATGATTCAGAAGCTGACAGTGATAATTTCTATCATATGCTGAGAGATGCTGATGAACTGATTACTGTTGTGGATAGTTAAAAATAAAAATCAGCTCAAACTATATAGATAGGGTGAGTCGGGATCGTTTTCACGGAGATCTAAGATAATTATATATTTTTTTAAGAAAAATAAAAAGAATTGATTGTAGAAGGATTAAAAGAAATAGAATAGCAAGAACTAAATTAAAAGTATAAATTAATTTATGAAAAAAATTATTCAGAGAAATAATCAAGAAATTTTGAATCCACCATGCAAATTAGATTTTTTTTTCTTATGTTGCAATATTAATTCTTGTGATTAAGATATTAGTATAACTTAT
>KE505145.1:337319-353030 GCA_000441515.1 Elaeis oleifera
GTTAGATTTAATCAATTTTTTATATAGTCAATTAATTTTTTGATTCTAATCTTTGGTCTCACCCAATTAAGAAGATCTAATTTGAGTTAACCCATGCCCTATATTTTATGCAATGTCATTAGATCTTAAATCATAATTCTAGATCTAATCGATACAATACTTAATTCATTAGCATCAACATGGTTTAGGTTTTGAAATAATTTCTCATATAAATATTTTACATTAAATCATAATTTTTTAGATCATATCTAAATTTTATGATTTTAAATCAAAATAATTTTGATTATCAAGATTAGATGTAACTAATTTTTTTGCAACTTGCATCACATACAACAAATCCTAAGATTTAGGATTTTGCAAGAAAGTAAGTTTTTTTTTTCGCTTTCTTCTTCATGGGACCTTACAGTGGCACCCCTACACGCCATGAAAAGCATCCTATTGAATGGGAGGAGAAGGTCATATGACCCTACTTGCTTCTATGATCGAACGGTCTGGTGATTATCCAATTCAAGTACTTTGCTACTCAGATCATCTAATCTAATATATAAAAAATTAGATCTGAAATAAAATATATTTAGATCTAATTTAAATAACAAATAATCATATCTAATAGCATATAATCAAGTCTAAAGGCATATTAAATCAGCAAGTTCAAAAATCATTATCGAACTGTAAGTTGTTGATCTTTGGTGGTCCAACACTTGGATAGATGCTCCTTCGGGTTGCTCGCAGCTGCACGAAGATGTCCAGTCTTTACAGAATATCCACACGAAGATCGACATAGATCAGACTTCTTGAAAGTGCTAGCTTGTAAGGATCTTCAAGGTTGATGTCTCTCTTTTTCTTCAAAATTTTTGGATGCTCCAAAAGAAGAGAAGATCTAGAGGAGAGAAGAAAGAGCTCTAGAGAAAAATAAACCAGCAAAGGACTCATATGGGGGTCCACTATTGGAGCCCCCTTTTTATAATAGGGACTTAGGGTTTTGGGTCAAAGGGAGGGTGCCAATATCCACCATGCCACCCACCAATTTGGCTGATGGCATGATGAAGGAGATCATGTGTCTCACACACCCAAAAACTCTTCAAAAATATTTAAGAAAAAATCAATAGGTGCCACCCTTCTTTCCAAACTTGAAAATCTCTTTCCTTCTTATCTCTTTATCTCTAATTCGGATCGTATTCAAACTAGGCAGGAGATATGATCATGACTCATCATACTTTACCACCCACTCTCATTGAGCCTTATCCCCTCACACCAAAAATCTCAAGCCAAATCCAATTTGGCATTGAGAATAAGAGGTGGGACCAAGGGTGGCGCAAAGATAAAGAGATAGAGTCTCTGTTGGCTTGGACTCTTCATTTTCAAATTAATTCTAAATCAAATCAAATTTGATTTGAACCGAATGATAGAAATGAACCTAATCTAATTAGGAGTCTAATCATCTCAATAAATTTTGACCCTATTCGAATTAGCTAAACCCAAGTCCTGATCAAATCAGGATTAAATTTTTTTGCAATTAGGCTTGATCAAATCAAATCCAAACTAAGTCAAATTGAATCTAATTCAATTAGACTTGATCTAAAGCTCTTTGCTCAATCAAATTGAGTCAATTAGCAATCTAATTACTAATTAATTTTCATTAATAGTAGAATCTCAGTCCAGTGGGACTCTCCTCTAGAGTCTCAGTCTAGTGGGACTCTTCACCAGAGTCACAATCTAATTAGACTCTTCAGCCATCAGATCTGATCGAATCTTCTAATGTGTGTGATCCCATAGATTCAAACCTAAGCTGGTAGCATAAAAATAACTTTCTATACTAATCGATGTAACCATCTAGCAATAGAATCCGATGTTCGGATAGGTCGAAAGATTGCAAAGCAATATTCTAGAACCTGCTGGTGTATGGTTACCGTATAATTCATTTTTTAACCCTAATGCTCAAGATGACATAAGATTTGACTGTCAACCCTAATATAGTCGACTACATTATATTTCAACCTTTCAAATCCATCACATAGATTATCTTGATCAAGATTTTACTAAATTAAAATACACTGATATATATCTCCTACTAATTCAGAAGGGTCAATTTCATTTTGACTTATGCATCGATTTGATAAGTACTTGACTGCACCTAGTAACCTTTCATCACTAAATTAAAATTAGATGATCCGATACTAAAGTACAGTGAGTTACTTACAAGTCACCATGGTGATCTCAGGTCTGAGGGACACTTATACCTATATCCTTCACGAGCTACTCTTGACAGCAGAATGCTCAGTAAATAGTCATGTTCGGTGCGAATGTACTCCTACATTCCATCTGTATGTCATACCAATATCTCCACACTCCTTAGTTAAGAGGACAACCAACTTATATGGCACACAACGACCTATTCGATATTGCTATCATCCTATTAACAGCATATCATTTGATCGCGAATACATTTTAAGGACTAAATAATAAATCCTCTTTTATCGATTAAATATAGTCCTAAGATCTTCATCACAATATAAGAGTTCAAATAAGATGGATAAAATGTGATGAAAAAATTAAATAACTTTTATTAATAAAAATTCATATACAATTACAATTATGAGCACAATCATCTATAGACTGACGATTGACTTTGCGATATATTTTCCAACATAAACCTCTGTAAAGAATTGAACCTTCCAGAAGCTGACTGTAGTCTCCTTCAAGGAATCCCACAGCTATCTATAGTTAGCTGTCCATGTGTCCCACAACCGCCTGCATCCAGCTGTGCCCATGCCGCAGCTCTGCAGCTCCGTAGCTGCCTGTCTCCCTAGCTGCGTCTGTACCATGATCCACCACCACCTATCTCTTTGACCGTGCTTGTGCTGCAGCCCCACAGCCACCTCTCTCCAGTCATGCTTGTGTTGCAGCTCACAACTGACTGTGTTCCGATGGCCCCTGTCCTACGGTCTACAACTGCCTATCTCCCAGCTACCTATCTGCTGCTCCTCCGACCTGCAACTGACTGTGTCCCAGCTACGTCTGCACCACCCCTGTGGTTCACAACTGTCTGTCTCCCAGCTGCCTCTGCACTACTCGATGCAACCGCCTATCTCCTGGGTATCCCGACTGCATCCGTGTTGCGACTCCACATCCCCCTATGTCTGACCGTATCTGTATTGCATCCCACAGCTGTTTGTGTTCTAGCTATATCTCACACTCAGTCACTACCCCTTCGGAGCCTACGCACTCTATGGATCCCTCCGAAGTCATCTCGAACCCTCCACACCTCGTGGGCTCTTCCAAAACTACCAAGAGATCATCCGTCTCTACTCCCTCAAAGATTGAACCGATGGAATCCCTCTCTTCTCCCCTTTCTTCTGAAGCAGACAATCCTTCTCGAAGTGTCCAATCTTGTGGCACCTGTAACACTTCAGAACCTTCTCCGATCTGCCTTTGGATTTACCATTATTCTCAGGTCTTTCTCACTTTTCATGAACAGCGAACACCTTTGAAGTAGAATCTCCTTTGTAGATATTCTCCCACTGCTTGTTTGATCTCAGGGCACCCATAACCTCCTTATACTCCAAAGACTCCTTGCCATATATTAAGATTGTGATTAGACCATCATACGCCGATGGGAGTGAGCATAGTAGCAACAATATTCGATCTTCTTCCTCAATCTTCACATCCATATTCAACAAATTAGAACACATCTGATTGAATCTCTGGATTTGATCAACCATATCACCTTCCTCGAACATCTACAAGCTATACAACTGCTTTTTAGCCAGTGCTTGAAGCCATCTCAACCTTCAAGCAAACTACTAGCCCTAACCTTTCTGCAATACCATGCCTCACACTATAAAACAGGATCAGATCTGAAATAGATCTCCTCCACCTTCTTCCAACACTTCCTTATGTCAAAACCCCCCACCTAATCGGGAGATCGCCACAACCAAAGAAGCAACAGGAAGAAAAACAAGGGAAAACCTGGACACTACAAAAAATTGGGCTGAAACTTGATCTTCGGTATCTTCTTCTTTCCTCCACATAATCGACCTCTGATACTACTTGTTGAAAAACTCCAGTACAACCCCTGTACCTGATCAGGATCACCGCATGTGAAACTTGGATGTTACTCCAGCAAGCAACAAAGAAGAACGAAGAAGGATACTAGGGTTTGGCATTGGAACCAGAGAGGAAGAGAAAGTTAAGGAGAAAAAAATCTTGTATTCCACTCTTTATGTTACGAAAATCCTAATACAACCTATGTATATTTATACACATCTATTAGGCCCAACCAACAAACTTCCCTTGGCTAAACCTAATACATGAAAGCATTCACCGAACCATGTCTTATCCATATCTCACATGCTCTCACCCCTTAGACTAAATTCGAGTCCAAGCCCTTGAGTTTGCCCCTTAAAACCCCCAATAAGGCCTCAAGATCCCTAGGATCAAATTCAATCCTAGCCCGAAATAGAATCCACATACAATTCTATTCGCAACTCGAGCCGGCTCGGTTAGACCTCGAGTCGACTCGACTGTCATGCCACCCACATGCCAGCAAAATAGCTCTCTGTTTCACATCTGAGGTAGCTCTCTTAGGGTCCTGAGCCAGCTCGATCCAAACTGAGTCAACTCCATCCAGATCTGAGTCGGCTCCTCTACTGGTAGAAGCAGTTCTTACCCTAGGACCTTTTCCGTCCCAGCCCTAAGACTCACGCCTGGGCCTAGCCTCCTAACTTCATCGCTATGGCTCCTCTTATGGCCTCCAAGGCTTGGGAGCACCACACATGTATAACAGATAGAGAGCTAGTGCACATTCAAAGCCGCACGTAAGTACTAGATCTTCGAGCAATATTTTAAAAAAATTATCATTTTAGAATCAATATTTATTATTTAAATTAATTTTGTAGGATATTTAAGGAGCCTGGGGTGTCTCGTGTCATTATCGGGATCGTTTGATAATTGATGCTGGGTCGGTGAATGAGTTCTCTGGTTGGCCATCAGGGGCTCGTGATGCTGCATGGGAGATGTTTCTGGTAAGTCAAAGGTGTTTAATTTTAAATTCATGATATGTTTGTATTCTATTTATTGAGACATGCCTTCCTTTATTTGCAGTCATACTATCGATTTGAGCTCCTTAAGATGAGGAGGTCGGTCGTCGGACCTTCAAGGAGGTTGCCATACGTCGGCTCCATGATGGGCTATACCACCTCAAGCAGTCCACTATTGAGTTCTTTAATTTGAGTCACCATCAGACTGAAAGTCTTTCACGGATCACTGGATGTGGAGGAATATTTGGGAGGCCCTCTGTGACCAGTGGAGCAGTGAAGAGTACTCAGATAGATGATAGAGAGTCCAATAGAATTGGATCATCCAGCAAGATCCGATCAAGCACACCGGCAGCTCTATTGGCACATATGTCATTGCAGATAGATTGATAAAAATTTAAACTTATATTAATCTCATATTTAATTAATCATATATTAATTTTTATTAACTTGATTTCTTTATTTATTATAGACACAGCAGCTGGGTCATGTACCACGGTAGCTGCAGTTGTAGGAGGCTATGTGCCAATCTAGGAAGATTGATGATTACTTAGATTCTAGATCCAAATGGATCGTGGTAAAATAAATATTATTTATTAACTTTTTATATATACTGATATGTATAATATAGCACTAATGAATTTTTAAACTATGTAGGCAAATTACGTGGAGTACGTCGTAGCATGGCACAGTGAGGACCTATCCTTTCAGCCCATCTTTGACCTTGAGGGATGCCTTAGAGCCACCAAAAGAGTTACTAGGAGTCGAATCATAGGGTTCGGGCATAGCTTCGATCCTCTAGCAGCTCGCTGGTCTTTGATGTCCTTCTCTAAGGCCTCGATGACTCAAACATGGGATGATGCATATGTCAAAGAGGTCATGCAGAGACTTTTTTGTCAGTGACCTCAGAGCTTCCAAGATGTTATCCGTGACATGATGGTTGAGATTCTTCGAGATCTATATCTGTGCGATCAACTGAGCTCATTATCACAACTATCACAATAGGTAAGTCAAACAGTATTAATAAATATTTTATTTATTTAAATTTTATATTTAGAAGCTTCACATAGTTAGGCTTGAGTTGGAGGAAGAAAATCTTGGGGTCAAAAGTTAATCTTTCTATCTGATGGATAGGATAGAGGTGTAAATATATTTGTATCATTGAATGAAATATATAGGAATAATCCGTTCGAGAATCAGAGGAGTATATCAAAATATATCCCTCCATACTGGTTTAAGCTTGAGGTGGGAGGGAGGGATATCAGGAGGTCAAAATTTAATCTAACCATCTAATGGATGAGCTGGAGGTGTCTATAGCTTCGTATAATCAAATAAATATATAGAAATAATCTGTTCGAGAGTTAGAGGAGTATAACAAAATATATCCATCCATATCAGTTTAGGCTTCAAACATGATGGAGGGAGTATCCAGAGGATCAAAATTTAACTTAACCATCTGATAAAGTACTGACTGAAAGTGTCTATAACTTCGTATTATCGAATAAAATATATAAAATAATCTGTTCGAAAATCGAAATAATATATCAAAATATATCCTTCCATAAAGATTTAGGCTTGAGGCGTATCAATTATAATAGCTTTACAGTTTCAATTAATTTAGTTCTAAAGTTATTAATAATATTTATTTTATTGATTATAGGATATTGAGACATCCTGCTTTCATCCATCTGCTGTTATAGAGGACGTATAGGAGCAGGAGCAGAAGCAGGAGGAGGAGGATGAGCTATGTTGATTTTGTTTTTAGTTTGATATATTGTATTTAAAATATAAGTAGTGTTATTTATATAATTTAATTTGATTTAATATATAATATTAGTTTTTATTATGATGATGATAGTTAATTATTAGTTGGTATAATATCCATAAATATAATTACTTGTTAATTAAATTATAACAGATTTTAATAAATATAATTGCTAAAATAAATTTTTAAAATTATATATATAATTATTAGTGCTGGTTTTAGCGATAAAATTTTTATCGTTAAAAATATTAGCGACGGAATGCCATCGCTATTATGTGTTTTAAATTTTTAATTTTAAATTCGAAAATATTATAAGCTTATTAGTAATAGCTCATTTACCATCGCTAATAAGCATTTTTAGTGACTCATTTTTTTCCAACGTCTTATTAGCGATCGCCCTACGTCGCTAATAGTATTAGCGATGGTAATTTGTTTATTAGCATTGGTCAATAATGAATTTTTTGTAGTGACTGCAGCTTCGTCCTAGAATGACAGAGGGTGATCACTAAAGAAGTTGCAAGCTTCTCAAAGCAGGGTTTACCAAAGAGATGATCCACTTAGATTGACCAACGATCATGGTCCTCATAAAGAATGTGAATGAGAAATGATGAATCTATACAGACTTTATCAATCTAACGGAGGCATACCTAAGGGATGTTATCCACTACAATGGATTGACTAGCGGTGGATGCGACCTTAGGCCATGAGCTACTAACCTTCATAGATGCTTTCTCCAGCTATAATAAAATTCAAATAGCATTCGAGGATCAAGAAAAGACCACCTTTATCATTTATCAAGATTTATTTGTTACAAAGTTATGTCTTTCGATTTAAAGAATATAGGTGCCACCTATCAATGATTGGTAAACCAGATATTCAAGGATCAGATAGATAGGAATATGGAGGTGTATATGGATGACATACTAGTCAAAAGCTGAACCTTAGACAGTCACTTTGGTGATCTTAGAAAAGTCTTTAACACCCTTTAGAAGTACCAGATGAAACTAAATCCAATCAAATGTACCTTCAGAGTAACCTCAAGAAAATTTCTTAGATTTATGGTTTTGCAGCGAGATATTGAAGCCAATCCAGAGAAAATTAGAGCTCTACTGGAGGTGAACTCTCCAAATCAATAAACGAGGTCCAACGCCTCACTGAAAAGATAGCCACCTCAATCAATTTGATTCTAGATCAGCTAAGTGGTGTCCCCCTTCTTTAAGATTCTCAAGCAATCAAGAGATTTTTTGTGGATAGGTGTTCGATGAGCTAAAGAGGTACTCCAGCTTTGCCCCACTTCTTAGTAAGTCCAAGCGAAAAGAAGATTTATATTTGTATTTAGCAATCTCACCTACAGTAATAAGCTCATTTCTTGTCCATGAAGAAGGAAGGATTTAGAGACCAGTCTATTATATCAGCAAAGTTCTATATGATGCAAAGAAAAGATATTCTAGACTTGAGAAAATGATCTTCTCATCTGTCACCATAGTCAAGAAGTTCTGCCTTTACTTTCAAGCTTACGCTGTAGTGACCCTTATCGACCAGCCCTTGAAGATGGTGCTCCATCGATCTAATACATCTGGTCGGTGGCCAAGTGGGCTATTGAATTGTTAGAGTTTGATGTGAATTTCCATCCTGACCTTCAATTAAAGCATAGATGCTTGTAGATTTCATTCTTGAATGTACCATCGATAAGAAAGAGCCGACAGAAACTAATTTGAAGAGGGGAGAGCATGAAGAGCTTAGGATCATGTATGTAGATGGATCATCTAGCTCGGCTAGGTTAAGAGCCAGATTAATCCTAACCAGTCTTAAGGGAGATGTCACTGAATATGCTCTTTGCTTTGAGTTTCTAACCATAAATAATGAAGCAAAGTATGAGGCCCTAATCACCAAGATGAAGATGGCGAACGAGTTGGGAATTTTGTGTCTAAAGGTTTGTAGTGACTTGCAGCTTGTTGTCGTGCAAGTCTGCGGTAAATATGAGGCACCAAAGAAACATGATAAAATATCTACAAAAGATAAAAGATGTAACCCTATCTTTCGAGTACTTTGACATTCAGCAGATTTCAAGGATGGAGAATTCCTATGCTGACCTACTCTCAAGGCTCGCCACTTCTACCTCGATCAACCTACATAAGGAATCTTTCTTTGAGGTCCTCGGGAAGCCTAGCATTGAAGAGTCCACCTCTATCTTACAAGTTGATCTTGAGCCTAGTTGGATTGATCACCTAACCTACTATCTCAAGGACAGAACATTGCTTGCTGACCAAAAGAAAGCTTGGAAGATAAGACATCAAGCCCACATTATATTATATATGAAGACAAGCTGTATAGAAGGTCATATTCCTTGCCTTTTCTCAAATGCTTGCATCCATCTGAGGCTGACTATGCATTGTGGAAAGTACGTGAAGGAATATGCGAAGAATCATCTGGGGGTAGGTCTTTGGCTTGCAAAATACTTTGTCAAGGATACAACTAGCTGACTTTATAACAAGATGTGGCTGAGTTAGTAAAGAGATGCGACCAATGTCAGTGGCATGCTAATATACAATACTGATCTGTGAGCTGCTTACACCTCTCAGAGCCCCTTGGCCCTTTGCATAATGGAGAATGAACATTCTTGGCCTCTTGCCTCAAGCATCGGGCCAGCAGAAGTTCCTGCTAGCCACCATCGATTATTCGTTAGGTAGGTTGAAGTTGATCCGTTAGCCTGTATCACCGATGCCAAAGTGGAAGATTTTATGTAGAAGTCCATTATTTGCCACTTTGGTCTCCCCAAGTCTTGATTATAGATAACGGCTGATAGTTCAGCAGCACTTGATTTGTCAAGAACTTGGCATCACTCACCGACTCATCTCGGTTAGTCATCCCCAAGCTAATGGAGAGGCCAAGGTAACTAACTATATGATTTTGTTGGGTTGAAAATGAGATTGGATCGAGCAAAGGGATCTTGGCCTAATGAGCTTCACCACATACTTTGGGCATACCAAACTATCCCATGCATTTTCACTAGAGAAACTCCTTTCAATCTCACCTTCAGGATGGAGGTAGGGATCCCACTAGAGATTGGAGTCCCATCATCTTGGATAGAAAACTTCGACAAACATCCTCATCTAGAACTATTTTGCATCAATCTAGACTTATTCGAAGAAACTAAGAGCATGCTCCGATAACGATGGTGGCCTACCGATATAAGATAGCTCAGTTTCATAACACCTAAGTTAAGAAAAAGATGTTTGAAGTGGGCAATCTAGTGCTGTGAAGAGCCATAGTGTCACAACTAGGTGATCAGGAAAAGCTTGCCACAAAGTGGAAAGGACCTTATCAAGTAGATGAAGTCATTAGGCTAGAGAATTATCATTTGAAGCAACTCGACGGGACCTCATTGCCCTATTATCAATAATATAACAACTATTCCTTTAATAAAGAGAAAATTTTTTCTCACTAGATTTGTATAAATTGAGATAGGAAAGAATGCTCTTGCGTCAGATCAGACCGAAGACATCGGCGACCTTGAGTGAAAAAGCCTCTTGTCCTAAGATGAGCTGAGCCAAAACTCTTGATTGCCCGAGAAGCGAGGGGTAACCCTATAAGAGAATCCTCGAAACCTTAAAAGCCTTAGATCGTAGTGAAGACCTCGAGCGATCTTTAGTGAAGAAAGCCCCTCATCTTAAGATGAGCTAAGTCGAAATGTCCGATCGCCTGAGAAGCAAGAGATAATCCCATAAGAGGATCCTTAAAGCCCTAGAAGCCTCTGATCAGGTTAAAGATCTTAGACAATCTTAAGTGAAAAAAACCTCTCATCCTAAGATGAGTTAAGCCGAAACTCTTGGTCACCCAAGAAGTGAGGTATAATCGCATAAAAAGACCTTTGAAGCCTTAGAAACCTCTGATTGGGCCAAAGACCTCAGATGACCTTGAGCAAAGAAAACCCCTCATCCCAAGATAAGTTGTGATGAAACCCCTAGTCACCCGAGAAATAAGGGGTATAAAAGGACCCTTGAAGCCCTAAAAGTCTTTGATCAAGCTAAAAACCTTAGACGACCTTGAGCAAAGAAATCCTCTCATCCTATGATGAGCTGAGCTGAAACCCTTGGTTGCCCAAAAAATAAGGGGTAACCCCATAAAAGGATCCTCAAAGCCCTAATGTGTCAGTTCGAGCTAAAATCCTTGAATGACCCTCATCCTTGCACAAGCCGAGCTAAAAGCCATGGGTGATTAAAAAGCCAATGAGCCTCATGAGAGTCCAATGTGAACCTGATCTAATCTAAAAACTAAATGGGCCAACCTCAGATCCAAGAGCACTAGAGAAGTTTGGTCGCTTGAATGTTGCCTACCTAGGATGATCTACAATCTACCTACATTAAGCATCTAAGGCATAATTAGTGTCAACAATTATCTAAAGCTACTATGATGCACCAAAGCACTCGACATCAGAAACAAACTCCCAAAGGTTAGTATAGTTAGATAAGTAAAAAGCAGAGGCAAGATGCTTTCCATTGATTTAAGCAAAGGGTTGACATGATCGACTGCAGCATTTGCTCAGTAAATACCGAGCTGGTTTATACAAACTAAAAGAAAGAAAACTTAAAGAAAGATCTTAAGTTTTGGATATAGAAGCACCTTTAGCTTGCACATCTTTGACGACTTGGGCTCTATTGTTCATCTCATCCTTACCACCTTAAGAAGTATGAGGATCAGTTCTGATCAAGGAATAGAGCTGCCCGATGGTGCTTATGCATTCATCAAAGCCAAAGTTATAGGCCCACAAACAGGCATCAACAAATTTAGTTACGAACTTGTCCTTATTGGTGATAGCCTTTTCCATATCTTATGCTACTTTCTTCTTTCTGATTCCTTTGCTATCAAGTCCTCAAGTTTGATCATATGTTCTAAAGTGGCCATTTATTCTATACAAACATCAAGTTCATCCCTAAGCCGATTTGACTCCTTGGCTACCTCTTCCTTGATAATCTTCATCTAAACACCAACCACCAAAATCTTGCCCTTCGATAGGGCCTTAGCTTGGTCATCATTGATTACAAGCCCACAAAATGGGCGAGGAATCGGCTGCATGAAATGGGGAGTAAGAGATGAAGCACCACAAGAAAGAAAGATTCTTACAGGTAAAATAAGTCTTTTCATTGACAAAGGTTTTCATTACAGGCTTTTTCATTGGAAAAAAGGAAAAATGTACAAGGATTCAGCTTCGATGGAGGCATCGAAAATAACTTTGGGACTAGGTGCGATCGAGGGATCTATGACTGCATCAGCGATAGCATCAGTAATCTCCTCAACAGCCACAGGCTCCAACTGAGGTTGCCCTTCCATAGCTATGGCCTCCTGTTGAGATTGGTCTCCGATAGCATCATCATCTTCCTCTTTTAAAAGGATTGGTCTAGTTTAGGAAAAGACCGACCACCTTCTGATGACATATCTTCTGCTCGGTGGTAAAGGCTTCTACAGCAAAGTTGACCTTCTCGTCAGTGAATTCCTCTGAAGCATGAAAAGTCACTAATGCTAGATGATCCACCTCAACAACCTGGTGTTCAGCTTTTTCTCAACCTTGATGACCTTCTCCTGAGCCGCTTGATGCTTCTTATTTCCAAGGTGAGCTTTGCCTCGACTTTCTCTAGTGCCTCCTTAAGGCACCTAACTTCAGCTTCGACCTCCTCTGCCTCAAATTGGGCTCTCTTCGAGGCCTCCTTTGCCTTGAAGGCTTCCTTCTTTAATACATCAATGTTGAAATGGGCCTCAGTAGCCTCCGACTATGCCAACTTTGCCAAGTTAGTAAAGATTGCCAAGTAGTGGCTAAGTTACAAAGACAAGGATCAGTCAACCTAAAATAACACTAAAAATGCATATGAAAAATAGATCAGGGAGAACTTTATCCAAATTATGGAATCTAGCATATCCCTCTTCTAAGTGCTAGAACCCAGGGATTCTAGTTCTTGGCATCTTCTGGAAGGAGAATCCCATAGACCAAGTTATGGGTGACCTGCCAACTCTCCAAGGTAGAGTCTGAAGATCAAATTGAGAGAATGGTCAGCCCCTAGTCAGCTAGAGCAGGGTCCAATTTCGGGCTAATGAATTCAGCTCGGAAGGAGGACTGGCGAGACCTCCTATCTCCCGGGGGGCAAGCAACGGAGTTGGGGCTGGCAACCTGACTCCCGGCATGCAAGCTTAGACCAGGGAGGCAAGAAATACCTCAGTTGGAACAGACAAAATTCCTCTGGCTGATTATCTCGATGATTGACCAGCATCGACCACTCGCTGCCGCTTCTATTGAACCTTAAAAGCAACTAAGGCCTTCTTCCTCTTCTATGAAGCTTTTTGCAATTTTTTGATCTCTTTGGGCTACATATCTGCACCAAACCGAGGTAGGTCAATGCTAAAAAAAAGGCACACATGCACAACAACTGAAAAACTGATGCTCACCTCAGGGGTCGGCTTGGCTAAGTTCAATGTTGAAGATCATCTGCACCGACAGCAGCTCTTTCGATGGTGGGATCTTGTACCCTCTCAAGATCTTGAAGAATTAGAATTCATCATCTCTTAATACTGGAGCTTAGAGAATCAATCTCCTGGATCAGCCCTAGCAAGCAAACCCCCAATTCTCAACTGAAGGATAGGAGATCAAAATGAAATCTATCCTTCCAGCTATAGATGGAGGAAGGGGTATCTTGGATCAGAGGATCTACTCCTTTCTGAGGAGAGATATACCACCAGTCATCCACATAAGGGTGCTTCTTGCTAGTAGAATATGCGCTAAAAAGATCATAGAGGCCGAAGTTCGGCCAAGAAGCAAATGGCTATAAAGCCATAGACGAAGTGCCATGAGTTTGGTACTATCAAATTCAAGGACATGTCAATGAATTTAAATAGTTGGATGATGAAAGAATGGAGAGGAAACATAAGCCCGACCCAAAAGGATTCCTCATATAGCCCAAGCCGACCTAAGAGAGGGTCATAAATCTAACCACTTGGCCTCAAAATTTCAATCAGTATTCACATGGGATCCTGAATTGAGCTTGGATCAAATTCAAGTCACCTGAGCCCACCACCAACTAAAATATTTGGGCACAAAGGCCTCCTCTTTGGCCCTATGCTTGATATTCGGCTCTTAGGGGTTGTACCCTGAGGAAGAAGAACCTAAGGACTAGCTCCCTGCTAAGCTCTCTGGTTCATCCATTCTAAAAAATATGAAAACAAACAAGAGAGGAAAAGGAAGAAGCGAGAGAATAGAAACAAGGGGAAGGAAGTGGAAGGCCAAAGGAAAGACTAAAAAATTGGAGGGTGGCTACCAAGACCGATCTGAAACCGCTTAGGTTAGGGAGGTTGCTAGAAAACCATCAGAGAAGACTTCAAATCTTCGCTAAAGGTCACCACCACCTCAGAATGCAAGAATAGTGAAAGGTAAAGGTGGAAACGAAAGGAGCAGGTTCATTATTTATAAAAATCTCAAACAACTTAGATCATGCATCGATTCGGCCAAACCATTGGATGGCTACCACTTGGCATCACCTAACTGGCCAAACCAACCTCTCTGAATGGCTCATTTACAAGGATGTCTCAAATGGCACATGCAATGCATTGATTCCAACAAAATCCATTATGTGCCCCCTAGTGAACTGTGACGATCTTCAGATTCGACTTTTGTCTAGCCCAAAGGACTTGGACATGATGCTCTACCTAAGGGATGGAGGTGTGACATGTGTCCCCTAGGTACCAGATGAACTGGCTTGATATACTCCCTTCGTCTGACCTAGTACTGGTTCGAATTTGAGAATATGAGGCATATGATACGGATGAAAATTTTCTTCAGTCTCGACCGACCTTCGTCTCGATTGATCTTTTTCCTGACCAACCCTAATTCTTACTGCCCGTAAGTTTAACCGATCTAGGATATCTTCGAAACTATCTTAGGCTAGTGTCTTAGGAAGCTTCTGTGCCTAATACAGATGCCTGATTTACATCAAGTCAAAGAAGCTCTTGTATTTATGGGATAGCTTATTCTAAGTAGATAAATAAAAGAGATAATGACATATCCAGATAAGAAATGGTGTAGCAAACATATCTCACTCAATAAGTCAAAGCTAACAATCCAATACTCCAAATTTTATATGCCACTTCCACCCTAGCCTATAAATAAAACGGTCAAGAGGGATCCTCAAGATATGCAATCTCTTCTCTTCTAATATATGCTCCTTTCTTTATACTCTAATTTCTGACTTGAGTATTGGAGGTCCCTATCGGAGCCAACTCTGGATAGGAACTTATTTTGCAGATCGAGCAGTCGCCACTAAATGCCTGCCCACATCCCTTCTCCAGCCGATCTGACATCAGTCAAAAGACTAGCAGCAATCACTACAATAAAAATGGTCATTAGCGATATTTTTATGTCCACTATAGGTCAGAAAGAATACCGCAAATATCTTTACTGATATTATTGTGGCATTTTCTTATGTACCGTGGTGTCAGCAATTAATTATCGATATTTTTAGCAAAATATCGATAAAAATATTTATTTTAGCGGCATATGTAAGTACCTTGAAATATTAATGCCAATATTTTTATATGCTAATAAAAATTATCAAAAATAAATTATATATCCTAAATTAGGATAAAAGAAGGATTCAACCAATGACCTCTTATTAGATAGCAAGCTCCTAACTACCAACCTATAACTTATACTATTAACATATAAATATATTTATTTAACTTATTAACATACATTCATATCATTAAATAAGTAATGCTAAATATATATATATATATAACCAATGACCTCTTATTAGATAGCAAGCTCCTAACTACCAACCTATAACTTATACTATTAACATATAAATATAGTTTATTTAACTTATTAACATACATTCATATCATTAAATAAGTAATGCTATATATATA
>KE505145.1:367940-383914 GCA_000441515.1 Elaeis oleifera
ATAATTTATATTTTTTTATAATTTAAAATTATAATTTTATTTTTTCATTTTTTTCCATTTTTTCTCTTTTTTTTGGAAAAAAAAATTAAAATCGTCAAATAAAATGGTATTTTTTAAAATACTATTAAAATGATATTTTCAAAAATGTCATTTCAAATGATGTTTTAAAAAATACCATTTGATTTGATGATTTTATTTTATTTTTTTTTCGTCCACGTGAAAAATAGGTAGAATAGGATGGTGACGTGGCCATCAAAAAATACCATTTTGAATGACATTTTATATTGTTTGCATCATTTTAGTAAATAATTTAAAAGTTAAATTATTTTATAAATATTTTTTTTAAAATTAATTAGGTAAAACACTTCATAACAAACTCACGGCAACCATACCATTATCCTTTTAGTGGCACCTGGGGCCACCCAACAGGAAGGTGCCATCCATGCAGTCCCAAAAACGGTTAAGCAAATAAATATTTTTTTAGATTATTCCTTTATGAAAATGATGAATATACTAATTAGTTTTTAAGATTATGGGTCATAATAGAGTGCTACTGGCCAATTTCAAACTAAAATCATATTATTCCTTCCAGATTAATTATATGACGTGCAATTTGATATGTTAATTTTAACAATAAAATCTTTTTTTCAAATAAAGGGAGGCTAAAAGGAGCCAACCACATGATCACGTTGAGAAATTAGCCTGAAATGTTAGTATATCTCTTTCCTTTTTATGAGATTATCATCGTCATTTCATAAGGATGATGATTGAATATTATAAAAAATTAAGATATTAGTGATGGTCATTAGCAACAATATTTTTGCCATCTCTATTAGTGGGTATTAGCGACGGTATTATCAACAACAAATTTTTTATTACTAATATTTTTTTATATACAACTATTAACGATAGCAAAAAAATCGTCACTAATAAATATTTTACTGACAACCAATCGTGGCTAAAAAATAAGCTTTCATAAAAAATTATTATTAAACTTATTAGCGATGGCTGGAAGAGTATTAGAAATGGTGATTGCTGTCGCTAATAACCACTAACGATGGAACTATTAGCAAAAGAATTAGCCATCGTAAAAAAAATTATTATTAAAATTATTAGCGATTGTAAGATGAGTAATAGCAATGTCATCTGTCATCGCTAATAATCTAGTAGAATATAATTTTTTCATATTTTCTCTGAATATAGTATAATTTTATAATTTAAATTTATTTTCACCGTTCATTATCTAAATAATTATCGTTAGAGTATCATCACAAAAGATCGCATCGATCCGATAGCTTTAGCTATGTCGATCAATAAAATTTGATTTCGATGGTCACAAACGATCACGTGATGATCTGATAGATAGAGACCACCGATGGATCCAAAAATTTGTAACGATGATTTTGATGATATTTGTAGCATACTATCAAAATTTTACTTCAATCGGACATCATATTATGGTCAATTTTATACAAAATAATTTAGATCATTAAATAAAGAATAATGCATCAAGTGACTAAACGTCATTCGATTATAAGGCAAGTTTTAGATAAATAATTTTTGTTACTACTTTGATCATTGGTACGATGGTGATCATAAAATTCAAACCATATATATATGAACGATTCAAAACTATATGTCTCTTGATATTTAAATCCTTAAATAATTATACTTGTGCTTTTGTTAGATCTGTTTAACATGGATGGTTCATATATACGTAGTTTGAATTTTATAATCATCACCGTATAAATGATTAAAGTAGTAGCAAAGATCATTTATCTAAAAATTATCTTAATCCATCGTCATTTGGCCTTTTGACTACTCATTTTTTATTTAACAGCTAAAATTATCGCATGCTAAATTAACTATGATAATGATATCCGATTGAAGTGAAATTTTGATAGTGTACTACAAATATCATCAAGATCATCGTTGTAAGTTTTTGAATTTATTGGTGGTCTCTATCTATCAGATCATCACACATCATTCGTGACCATCGAAATCAAATATTATTGATCGGCATAGCTAGGGCTATCGGATCAAGGTAAATTTTTGTGACGATACTCTAATGATAATTATTTAGATAATGAACGGTGAACATGGACTTAAATTTTAAAATTATATCATATTCAGAGAAAAATAGAAAAAATTATATTCTATTGAGATTATTAACGATGATAGATGCCATTGCTAATACTCATCCTGTCGTCGTTAATAATTTTAATAAATAAATTTTTTTATTTTTTAGAGATGGCGACAACCGTCGCTAATAATATTAGTGATGGAGTTATGACTATTAATCACGGCGTTGCCGTCACTAATAAATTTAATTTTTTTAAAAAATTGATTTATAATTATAATTAAATTAATTTATTACTGACGACTATTAGCAATGGTACTTTTGCCATTGTAAATTTTGAAAAAAATTTATTAAAAAGTTATGAAAAATATTCTTTTGATAAAAGTATTAACGACGGCATTCTATTTTTAGCGATAGAAATGGCCGTCGCTAATACCTTTGCTGATGGCATTAGTGACCGTTATTTTACTGTCGCTAATAGTCCACACAAAAATCATCCTACAGGAAAAAAATTTTCGCTCGCGCCTGTTCCCATCCCCTTCCTGTGACCCCTTCCCGCGATACCCTCTTGTCAGCACCCAAACCAACCCAACCCATGGCCCTCCCTCCCAACCCTCCTTTCCTCCATCCCTGCCCTATCCCTCCGATGTCCTGCAGCCCAACCCCTCCCTCCAGCACGCAAACCAACCCAACCCCCTCCTCCCGCACCCCCTTTCCTCCCTCCTCGTCCCATCCCTCCAACATCCCGTGGCCCCGAGCCCATCCCTCTAACGCCCAAACCAATCCCAAAACCCCCCATCCCCTTTCCTCTCTCCCTACCCCATCCCTCTAGAGTCTCGTGGCCCCATCGCCCGTCCCTCCAACCACCCAAACCAACCCCAAACTCCTCCCTCCCCCCACCCCACCTTTTCTCCCTCTCCGCCCCTCCCTCCAGCATCCGCAGCCCAAGCCCATCCCTCCAGCATCTCGCGGCCTGAGCTCGTGCTTCGGCCTCGACCCAGCAGTCGCCCGACCCTGTCGGTCCGATCGCGTGGCCGCCCGACCCATCGGCCAACCTGCGGCCCAAGGGCGGCTCAACACATAGAAATGTCTAAAGCTAAATACTAAACTGTGGCTTTTTTTTCTATTGAAATTTATGTAAATTTTTATTAAATTTATTTTTGCATCATATTGCATCTCTGAAACTGACTCACTTCAAAGCCTATCAGATCCAACAACATACAGTAGCTAACAAAGAAGAACACAAAGAAAGCAAGTGATTTCAATTGGAAGTTAAATCGGTGAAAAATCAAAGCGTCTCCGTAACAACAGAACTCCAACTTGAGCATGCCATAAACAATCTGCAAACCCTTGATAAACCTCAAAATCAACTAAAAATGAATCAAAAATAAAATTTTACAAACCACACGGTGCTTCCACTGGACCATTACAGCAGAAACCCATGAGGAAAAGCAACAAACAACAAATCAAGAAAGCACAACAAGATCGAATGCAGAAATCAACTCATAGAATGATTCGGATGTGGGAAAACAAATACGTAAAAGGACAAATGCACAAGAGAGAAAAGAGCACATATGAGCAGCGGTCGCAAAGGTCGATGAACTCGTCGAAGTAGAGTCGCCACCCTTCCTTCGAGGACCCTCTGATTTCGGCTCCCTACAGTGGGAGTTGAAGCAAATCTTAGGTGTTGGCATGGCCACCACCGATGAAGACGATGCTATGGAGATAGATGAAGAGGAAGCCAGAGAGACGGCAAGACCAAACCCTAGAAAAGCTCTCGATGAGAGAGAGAGAGAGGGAGAGGTGGGGATGCCGTGATTTCTTCTTCTAATCATGAAAGGAGAGAGACAAATGAGCGAAGAGAGACATCTTTGTTTCTTCCGCTGCACCATCTGCCATGTGTGTCATGACTCGAGAGAGGAAAAAAATTACCATTGCACCCTTCCGCCTTCCTTGCCACTGCTCAGCCGCTGGAAGCCCAGAACCCCCCATCGTCGGAAGCCTGGAACTCCGCCGCTATCGGAGATGCCCCTCAAGTCTGAAATGTCCATCGTCGGAGATCGAGAGATGCCCCTCAAGCCAGACCATTGCCGTCGAATGGGTCTGCATCCTCTCCATTAACGACGATGTCGCCGGTGTCTCCGATGGCCTTCTCGCCGGTGTCACCCTCACCCACCTCAAGGCCTCCCTCTGCAAGCTCTCTGGCGACCCCACCATCTGGATTGCCGACTTTTTCGCTCGTGGCCCTGATGGACATCTACTCTTCTCCATTGATGATGCCCTCCGCTTCTTCACCAAGAACCACTCCCAAGTCCCGTGAGGCCGTGACTCCCATCTCGCCATCTCTAACAAGAAGATGGCCATGATAGATGTTAGGGGTGGACGGCTCCCATCTCACCGTCTCCCATCTTGCCGTCTCCATCTCTCTCTCCAGCGCCGTTCATCTTCTCGCTAGTGGATGGCTGGATGCGGTGGAGACAGATGGCAGGGGGGCTTGAGGGCCTAAAACAAGTGGGGCCTAAAGCAAGGGCTTTGGTGGCCTTACCTTAAACCGACCTTGCTGCGGCCCCTTCTCCATGGCCCCAGCTCGTCAGCCCGATCCCACAACACCGTCCCCAAACTCTCATTTCCACAGTCACGTCCCCCAGCTGATGTCCCATCTCCAAACCATCTCCTTGCTGTTGTGAGTATTAGCGATGGCTAATACCATCACTAAAATTATTTTTTATTAAATTATGATAACTAAATAAATTAAATATTAAAAATTAATTAATTAAATATTAATTTAATAATTAGTTAGATGTTTAATAAATTAATTAATTAATTAAAAGCATGGGACTCAGATCTCGGCATGCAGAGTGCTCGGATGGAGGGAAGGTCCGGGCAGCATTGCAAACACGAGGCCAGGGCATGCCCTGTGCGTTCGAGCCTCGAGTCTTAGCTGGCATCCAAGACATCTAGCCCCCGCACGCCCTGCGCGCTCAAACCGAGAGAAGGTGATCAGCATTGCGAATACAAAGCTGGGGCATGCCCTGCGTGCTTGAGCCTCGGGTCCCAGCTGGCGTCCAAGGCATCTAGCCCTCACACGCTCTGTGCGCTTAGGCCGATGGTGTTAATTTTTAAAAAATTATATTGCATGAAACCATAGATCTGTCTTTTAATTAATGTACATATTCTACTATATCCATCAAGAGAGAGAGGAAGAAAGATTGGTGAGCCGTATGTAAGGTTAAGTCTCGAGCCGTTCATTACGTGCTCGAAGAAGAAGAAGAAATCCAATTACCAAATGCTTTTAGGAGGATGAAATATTAGGGTTTCATCCGTTTCAATAGATGTCGAGTTGGATGCTCTAAAAATTCTCGTACATGATGGCCAACATGAGAAGATAGATCCAACTGATTTTATTTAATGGACAATCCTATTCAAGAAGAGGAAGAAGAGAAAGAAAAGAACTGGAAGAAGAGGAAGAGGTGGAAGAAGTGGAAGAAGCAGAAGAATCAGAAGAATAATCCAAAGGATACCAGACATCTGAAGAGGCCGATGAGTAATGTTCAGCATATAATCCTTGAATCATTTTAATTATTTATCTTGCATCATTTTAAATTTTGCATTGTCATCCATAATTATATAATTAATTTGGTCAATCTATTATTTTATTTTCAGAGATTATACATCATATCTTCTAGAAGCTAGAGCCATGCCAATGGAGGACAGAGCTCTCAAGGAGAGAGCGATCATGCGGCTAGCTCATAGGGTTCTGCACCTCTCATATCCCACGGTAAACTCTAATACTTTAGATATTTTGTTTATATTATTTTGTCCTTTGCTAACTAATATAACATTCTTTATATTAGATGTTTTGCACTCAGGTTCAGACGACAGTGCATCACCAGTGATCCCACAGTCATACGCACCAATGATCAGCTCCCAGACATAGAGGCATGGTAGAGGACCCATCCAATTTGTAGCACCTCTGACTCGGCTGGAGGATAGAGAGCTCATTCATATTCAGAGCTGGTCATAAGTACTATATCTTTACTGAATATATTTAGAATTTAGTCATTATAGAGTCTAATATTTATTGTTCAAAATCAATTTTACAGTATATTTACAGAGAGCTCCGTACCTCATGTGATTACTAGAATCATTCGACTATTGATGTTAGGGCTGGTGAATGAGTTCTTCAATTGGCCGTCGAGGGATCGTGATGCAGTCTGAGAGATGTTCCTGATAAGTCAAAGATGTTTAATTTAATAATTCACAGTAGATTTATATTCTATTTATTAATACACGCTTGCTTCTACTTGTAGGGGTACTACCAATTTTTATCTCCTCAGAATGAGGAGGCTGACCGCCCGATCTTCAAGCAGGTGGCCATACATAGGTTTCGAGATAGGTTACACAGCCTACTACAGTCCATTATCAAGTATTCCGGTTCCCAGTCACCATCGGACTTGAAGTCCTATAGGGATCATTAGATGTGGGCAGACGTATGGGAGGCCCTCTACAACCAGTAGATCAATGAAGAGTATGCTAGTAGGCGATATAGGGCCTGACAGAATCGGGCCATCCAGTAGGATCCGATCAGATACATGAGTGGCTTCATCTGCACATATGTTATGACCGACAGTCTGGTAAGAAATCTATACCAAAACTCTTCACTAAAACTATAAAACTCTCATATGTATGCTTTAATTAATTTAATTTTATTATTTATTTATTGTAGATATGACAGTTAGATCATCGATCAAGCCAACTACAGTTGTGGGAGGCCACACACCGGTCTAGAAGGACTGGTGATTATTTATATTCTAGGTCGCAATAGATCGCGATAAAAATTTTAACTATATTTATTAAGTTATTATAAGATCTGATATGTATATTAGAACTAATGTATTGTTGAACTGTATAGGCAGATTATGCGGAATATGTCGTTGCGCGGCATGATGATGACCTGTCCACTCAACCCCTCGTTGAACTTGAGGGATGGCTCAGGATCACTGGAGGGGTGAGTAGGAGTCGGGTCATAGGATTCGGCCATAGCTATGATCCTCCAGCGGCTCGATACTCTTTGACGTCCTCACAGACTTTAACATCCCAGACTTAGAGCGAAGCACACGTGGAGAAGATTATGCAGAGGCTTTTGAGCCAGCGATCTCAGAGCTTTCGGGATGCCGTTTGTGATACAGTCATGGAGATTCTCTGAAATCTATAGCTGCACGACCAGTTGGGCTCGTTGTCTCAACCATCACATCAGATAATTTTATTAGTAAACTCTTTTATTTGTTTTCAACTTTTATATTTAGAAGCTTCATATATTTAGGCTTGAGTCCGAAAAAGAATCCAGGGGTTAAAAATTCAATCTAACTATCCAATTGATGGTCGGGGGTATTTATAGTTTCGTATTATCGAATGAAATATGTAGAAACAATCTGTTCAAGAATCGAAGGAGTGTATTAAAAGATACGTTTCTGTATCGAAAGTTATATTTTTATATTGAAACTTATTAATAATATTTTATTATTCTTCGTTTCAAGATGCTGGGATATCCAGCTCTCATCCACTAGCTACTGGAGAAGAGTAGAAGGACAAAGAGGAGGATAACGAGGAGGATCTGTGTTGATTTTCTTTTTTTTGATGCATTATATTTTTTAATACTATTATAAAAAATATAATTATATTTTAATATAATATAATTAGTTTTTATTTATGATTTTCATATTATTTTTAGATTTTAATTATAACAGATGTTTGGAATCATAATTGATTGTGATTAATTAAAATAGATTTTAAAAATATTATTATGAATTTTAAAAAAAATAAATTAACTATTATCGACGGTATTAACGATGATTTTAGCTATCGCTAATAATAAATATTATTATAGATTATTAAAAAATTAAATTAACTATTATCGAGGGCTAAAGCGATAAAAAATTATTGCTAATTGATTTAATTTTTTTAAATTTATTTAAAATAAAAAATAGCGATGGAATTTAGCCGTCGCTAATATTTTATTATCGATGGCTAAAAATCTCATTACTAATAGTGGTAATTAGCGACTATAATTTTTTCGACCACTAATTGGCGACGGAAGCCGTCGCTAATAGCATTAGCGATAGCAAATCAACTATTAGGGGTAATTAGCCATCGCTAATAGTCAAATTTCTTATAGTAGGAATTTTTAAGCAAAATACCTTTGAGAATACTTTATGTAGCATCAACTTTCCAAGTGCGAGAATACCTCAACAGCAGTGGTATCGACTTCGGTAATAGCCTGCTCTCCATCAGATTCATCACCGTCGTCCTTGGTTGAAAGCTGACTAGTGTTGACTTCAAGAATAACTTTACTACCAAGGCCTTATAGTCAAATCTGAGGACATAGGCAGCAACTAATCCTTCGGCGATTGGACTTCGAAGATCTCAAAAACCTTGTATTCCTCTACTACTCGGGCCCTAGCTTCCCAAATAGCCACCTCTATTTCGGCTGCCTTCTTCTTGGTAGTGACCTTTTCATCCTTAGCTTTCTGCATGGCCACTACATTGAATTTGAGCTCCAGTTGGGGCTCAATGACTCATTGATAGCATATGTTGGCTGCTGCCATCTCTATAGCTTCCTAGGCTTTAGCTGCTTTGATGATTCTCGAGCGGCAGCAAGCTCAGACTCATTTTAAGCAAATCCATCTTCCACTATCTTCAGCTTCTCCTCGGCAATCCTTCCTCTCTCATCCGTCACCTTAACTATTCGTTGGTGGCTCTGACTCGAGCCTTTACTATCCAGGCCTTCTGCTTGTTCGAGCCCTTGAGTCAGTCGAAGTTGATTAGCTCCTCGAGTGAAAATAGTAATATCATTCACCAGCTTATATAAAGAAGAAACACTTGATAAAGCATGAACATAAAATTCTTTCGAAGAAAAAAAATGGTCACCATATTAATTAGGAATGTCATAATAGATATAATTGCATGGCATCATATTGTTCAAAAATCTCATTTTTTTGCTGAGATAATGAGAGAGCTTGCAATACTTCATAGACCATGAACACAATTTTTTCCGAAAAAAAAAAAAAACAGTCACCATATTATATATAGAAAAAAATACTTCATAGACCAAGGTATCATTCCCTATAGAAAATAATTTATACTTTTTTTTTTTTGGACAAACAAGAGGATTGTTTGCGGAATTCTCATGCCAGAAAAAACTCTTCAAGGGCTGAAATCTCAAAAGATAGGACTATCCAAGACCCAAACTTTAACCCCTTTTACCAAGGAGTTAAGCTCAGATTGCATAATTTGTACAAAATTGTTTGTTGTGCTGATTTTACTTCTTTTTTGATTTCCAAATAACATCCCAATTGGTGAATGAAATTCTTCCGAGAACATCACACGTGGGATTCAGCGGCTCCTGCGGGATTGATTATAGTTTTTCGTTATGACTTAGATTATACAATCAAGTTGAAAATATCCATCCATTCAGTGACTAGTCGATGTAAATAGTCTCCCCAATACTCTGTCCTTGCTTTTCCTCTCGAAGAATCAAATGTCATCCAATAAGGCGAATAAAGCCTTTCTCAAATTTGGGATCAATCAGTCTCAATCTTTACCCATGTAGAAAATCATGGTCTAAGCTAGAATGATCATGAGAGAGCATGAGTCCAACCTTCAACCATACTCCAAAAATACAAGGTCATAGTCTACTGTTTTCATCCTCACAGTGATTCTTTAACGGATGCAAGCTTAACCCAAAAAAAAGCTTTTTGTCACTTGGGAAGACCCAACAAAAGATTAGGAATAGGGACGGTAATTTTAGCCGATCTATCGAGTATCCGATCCAACTCGATCCAAATGGAGCTGATTTTATCCGATCCGATTGAAATCCAAGATAGAAGTTGATTCTAAAAAATTTCTTCGAAACGGGTTTAGATTGGATAAGAATAATGATATGCCCCGATCCGAATCCAATCCAATATAATCTTAATATGCATCTTTTTTTTTTTAAATTATAGTGATTTTATATTATTTATATATATCTGATCTGTTTTGATTCGACCAACTCCTGTTATCTATCCAATCCGATCCGATCTGTATCTCTATTTGATTCGATCCGATCTGATCCACAGTGAGTCCGAATGGATATAGGTATGAAATTTTTACTTACGGAATAGATATAGATATGAATCGGTCTGATCTATCTGATTCATGGCCGTTTCTAATTAAAGAAATATAAAAGAATTATTGCATGGATCAGATTCAAGTGGACTCTGGCAAATCTTGGGGCATATGCACCATGGGTAACGCGCAATCGGGAATTGGTGAAATGCAAAGGGTACTGTGGCGCGTTATCAACCGTGGGATGTGGCGTGGTCCATTGCATTTGGTCCAAGGGTGATAAGCATGTTGACACGTTTAGGTCCCACCAAGAAGACGGGGACAAATCTGCGACACCAAGTAGCGCAGCAATGTGATCGGAAACGGCGTGGAAGGTGTGGCACGTTGGCCGGCGCCAATCGCGGCGAAGAAAGCCATGTCTCTCCCGTGACGATCGCATGTCTTCTTGTGCGGCCTCAGTCCATGCCTTCATACTGCTGACTTGATGACCGAGTGATTCCATCTCTTGTTTTTTTTTTGGTTAACAGATTCCATCTCTCGTTTGAGGACTAGGTACGCCGGTGCTCCAAAGTTGTGGGACCCTGACAATGAGCTGGTCTTTAGGGTCGCTAAGGAATGAGGGGTCCAACGCCAGTATGGCATGATTTGTATTGGACGATTTAGATATGATTATAAAAATTTATCGATCGGAACCATCAATCACAAATCAACACACATAAATATGGATAAGAAAATAGTACATATGATTTTTCTATGCGTGTTGGTTTATGATTAGTTCTGACCCAACTAATAATTTTTTATGGTTATGACTTACCCAATAATTTTTTTATTGAGGCTTAAGAGTCCAGTTGGATCCATTTACAAATATATTATAGTTCACGGGCCAAGATTGCATCTTTTGCATGAGAGGATGAATGATTGTCTTCCGTAATTTGATTGTCTTCCACAACTCTCAAAACAACTGCACAGCCCCCAAAGTATCCCAACATTTTATTTGTATGGATCTTAAAAGTGGCTATTGCGCTGTCCAATGGTTGACATTGTGAGAGAATGTGCATCATTGTTTCACGTGAAAGATGCAATCCAAACCCTATAATTCACTCATTTTAGAATCAACAAATCTCAATTAAATTTATCACACTTATACCAAATCTATAATAAATAGTTATACCTTGTATATTCAATAAATTATACTTCTTTAAAAAAAAGGGAGGAGAGAATTCCAACCATTTATAAAGAAATTAAGGACAGAGAGACTACAACTAGGGGCCAGAGGTAGAGAAAGGAGAGACTATTGAGGTCTGTTTTAACTGGATTGAGATAGAAGAGAAGCTTCTTAGATCAGTTGGTGTCAACGAAAAGAAAGCTGATACATACGGGGTCCTAAAAGATGACTTTAGAGACCGTTCCGATCAGCTAATTAATCAGATTGAAGAAAATATTTTAAGAATTGAGGTACTGTGTGAAAGGCCTGCACCATATAATGCTGCCCCAAAAAAATCAAATGTCAGAGGTATGGGATGAGTTTGATGCCTCGGGTGCTTAAATGTTCCGCAAAAAATAATTTCGTCTGGAAGGCCGCAGATCTAGAACTGCCAGAAGTCTATAACATCTTTGTCCGTACATGGGAGAGTCGGGTTTATTGTCCACAAGGAGGTCAATGCGGTTGTTGTCTTGCTGACTCCTTGCGAGATGGAGTGGCGGTCAAAATGAAGTTTGATTGTTAAAAGAGACTACGCCTTACAAGATATATCTACGTATGTAGCAAGTGAACAGGGGTATGGGTATCTGACTAACCACACCTAAAGCCACAAGGGGCTACGGTAAGATGCGAGATCTATTTTAGGTTTTTGAGTAACATACTTTATACTTCATTAAAAGAACGATAAAGTCCCTCAAAGGCATTGTTATGTTTGTCTCTCGATGGCACTACCATGTTTATCCATGCATTTGTTTGTATACATATTTCACGATCATTGGTGTGACAATAAATTAAATAAATAGGCATTTATCATATTTACTATCAGAATACAAATTATCTTTAGTCTCCATATTCATGGTTTTTGAGCTTTATGTATGTGACAATAAACTCTGCCACCTATCGAGCTTTATGTCAATATTCTTTTTACATACATATATACTATACATACATACATGCACGGATATATATATATATACCATACACAGATGCATATATACATGTAAGTAATTTAAAGATAGTATATCACATCTAATGACTCGTATCATTGCTATGGGATCTCCATGATTCAATATAGATCCGACCACATCTTTGTAAATATATATGTATATGTATATATGTATGTATGTATATGTATATGTGTGTGTGTATATATATATGTGTGTATATATGTATGCATGTATGTATGTTTGTGTGTGTATATATGCATGCATCCTTTACCAATTTGGCTCTTGTTTGATAAAAAAAAAAAGTGGACCAAGCACAATTAGGACTACGTTTATTTGAGAAGGCATTGCAGCCATTTATACTTTCTCTCACATACAATAGCCATCCATATTCCCTTTATATGCGTTCAATATCTAAAATATTATATTGACATGCAAACCTGCAGGTGTTTGGTAAGGAGTGATCATCCTAAAATCAAGGATGCTATGAGTGAATATAATGAGATCATCGTATTTCGTTGCACTATAGTAATCCAATATGACAGTAATATTAAATCATCCTCACTCCTCAAATCACTATCCGATCTGATAATAGGATACCCATTTTTGAAGTCAAAAGTATAAGATCATCCCAAAACGATCATTTTCAGATGAAAATTGAGGACAAAAATATCCCTCAATCTAGCAAAAAAAATTATTTATATTTTATAGAATATTATAATATAATATAAGATTATATTGATATTATATTATTTATTTATGATATATTATATTATAATTACCAATCATATTATTGTCATATTATTATTTGATGGTAATTTAAATTATAGTAGTAATATATTATTGTATTATAAGGATCCAGACTTTTTAAAATTTCTACATGAATCTTAAAGCAAAAGAAAAAAGAAAAAAAATATAAGTCACGTGCTGTGCCCATAAGAGGGGATTCTGATTCTAGGCTTTTTCAGAGATCTAAAAGATTAACAAAATTAGTTTGAAGATGAAGATTTGAAATAAGAGGAGCTTGATCAGTTAGAGATTGGGGCAATTTTTGAAGACTTGGAGCATGACAAGATTGATCAACTTGGGGATTAATTAACTTTAAAAAAGAATCTTGAGTAAAAGAAGCTTGATCAGATGACCGTAATCTCAAGTTTAGAACAGATCATGATTCAAGAATCCACTAATTTGAATTTACTCAGGAAGAGTAAAAAGATGCTATAATTGATTTAGTTATGGAGATCTGTATTGAAGAATTAAATCATATGGAAGAGTCCAATGTCGAAGCTATCTAAGATTTGAATGTTTCTTATGGAGATTTAGTCAACTATGAAGATGAACAGTTTATTGATCTTAAAGTAGCTTCAGAGATCAAGGAACAAGAAGATATGCTTGATAGAGATGAGTCTTGTTATGTCTTGATACCAGTTGATTTTGAAGCTACTCTAAAATTTAAGCTGCTAAAAATTCTATGTAAGAAGATTTGATCACATATGTAGAAGCCAACTATGTGTAGATATTTGAAGCTCCTCAAGTGAAGGTACATGAATATGACCAAATTTTTGCTTTTGATTTTACTTGTATGCAAGTAATCGTTGATGCTCACAGTTATTACAATCCACAACTTAATATTCGTTGGCATAAGTTGGATGCTCAAAAGAATTTCGACATCATGACCGTGGAGTCAGTACCGAGAGAAAGTGTTGCAAAACATCATCATCATCTTCAACATATGCATTGAAGAGGACGAGTCAGCCAAAGAACTATTGCTCGAGCTAATAAAAAAAATTATTATTAATTATTGATTCGATAAATTATTATATATTATTTTACTGCAGTGATGATAATGATAACTGTTATTGCATTTCATGACTTCAACAAATTCAGCATTATTAATATGGACTTGGCAATGAGGAGAAGTATAGGGTTTCATTGTCAAGTCCCAATCCAATTAAAATTTCATTTTTAGTTGGTCCTTAGATTTAATAACTTTAGGATTCTATTCTTAGTGTTACTCTATTTAATTATTTTCTTTTAAAGGTTGTTAGAATTTGTGTTCTAGTATATCTTTAGTTTATAAGTTCAAATAAGAGTCAAACTCTTACTCACATGGTGCTCTATTTAAAAGGATCTTTAGTATTCTTTGGTGTATGGGAGAATGGTGTAGAAGATGGTGGAACCGTGTTAAAGATTGTGGTGGAAAGAAAGAGAGAGGAGAGATTATTTATACGTATGGAGATTCTTTTGTGAGGTATCTTTGTAAAGTTTTGATCTTTATTCTTTTTTGAATTAATTTATCTTTTTCTCCCAACTTTTTTTCTTCATAATTTTTTTTTGTCAATCTCTGCAATAATTTTTTAGTATTTATTTTGGATCTTAGGCCGGCATGATCAATCTACTCTATGTAGCATATCATTTTACATGGTATTAGAGCTAAGGATTTGAAATTTGTGCCCTATCTATTTGTGGCTCTGCACTCACTTCTTGGAACAAGGTTGTGGATGCAACGGCCACCAGCCTGAAATTCTGTTGTTGCATTCAAGCCACAGGCTCCAACAAGTGGTTGAAATAGAAAGTCCCATTCCATTCTTCCCCTTTGTCTTTGAATCTGTTCCTCCGTATATTCCAATTATTCTCAATGGATGTTGGTAGAGTGGTTGATCGGACCCTGCCCAAGATCTGTTGCCACACCATCCTTTTGTATAGTTACACGTTAGGAATAGATAGTCAATTGTTTCATCTTCTTCACCACAAAGAAGGCAATATTGTGGTGCAATCCAATTCCTCTTAAGTTCTTTGCAGTGAGTAGTTTGTTCTTGAATGCAAACCAACTAAAAATCTTACCTTTCTTGAGCGGGAGTTTCTAGTTTATGGCTCCAAATTCTAACCATATCCTGCCATTGCTAAGGAACTTGTAGTAATGTTATACTAAAATATTTTATTGTTACTCCATTTCCATAGAATTTAGTCCTCTTTTGATGAAAGAGATATCGAGTCCATGATGTTTTGCAACTCAAAGAACTCTGCATAGAGTCTTGTGCTTAGCAAGTGATTGCCAACTACATCAGTTGGTGCCTCTTCAAGATAACTTACCACCGAGGGTTCTGGGTGCTCAGAGAAAAGGAATGCCCGAGGAAAACCTTACTTTAAGAGGTTAATCACCAGTCCATAAATCATACGAGACTGCAACCTATTCACCCTTGTCGAGGTTGAAGCAGACACTTACCATCCGTATGGTATGAAAGATGGATTGAAGAAAGGTTAGATGCATATGTTTGGTGAAACATGGAAGGATGGGTGAAAATGATTTCCTCCTCTATTTGGTATAGGAGGAATGAAAGAAAGGATGGATGATATTTATATAATATTTTACTAAACTATCCTTTTACAAAAATATTATTATTATCAATTTATAATACTTATTTATACTAAAACAGTAAACTGGTATAAATTTATATTATATATAATCTATAATTATAAAAAATTTTATAAATATTTAATTTAATATATGATTTTATAAATTAATTATATAAAGAATTAATTAATTTATAATTTAATTTAAGTAGTTAATTAATATTATACAAATAGTTAATTAAAAAATAGTAAATATAAATAGAGAAATAGAAGATATCTAATTATTTAA
>KE505145.1:394303-409571 GCA_000441515.1 Elaeis oleifera
GGAGTTGTTGAAAAATGTGTCTTAAAGCCAATCGTTTGACGATTGTGCTAATTATAAATATATATGAATTGATAAATAATAAAAGTTATTTGATTTTTTTCATTACAAGATTACATCTTCTAACAAATTTCTATGTTGTGATGAAGTTCTTAAGATTATTTTGATCGATAAAGAAAGATTTATCGCATAGTCCTTAAATTGGTTCATGACCAAATGATATGCTATTACTAGGATGATAGTGATATCAAGTGTAGATCGTTGTATGCCATATGCGTTGGTTGTCTTTATAATCAAATGATATAGAGACAGTGGTATGGCATACAGGTGAGATATAGGAGTACATCGTTACTGAACGTGATCAACTACAGAGCACTCTACTGTCAAAGATAGCTCGCAAAGGGTATGGATATAACTGTCCCTTCAACTTGAGATCACCACGATGACTTGCAAGCAACTCACTGTACTTTGATGTCAGACTAACTAAGTTTTAATTAGTAACAAAAATTTCTGGATGCAGTCAAGTACTTGTCAAGTCGGTGCATGAGTCAAGATGGGATTAATCCCTTCGAATTAGTAGGAGTTAACGTATCAATGTATTTCAATTTAGCAAAACCTGGGTTCGGATAATCTATGTGATGGATTTGAAAGATTGAAATACAATATGGATGACTTATCTAGAATTGAAAGTTAAATCCTAGGTCGTTCTTGAGTATTAGGGTTAAAGAGATGAATTATACGGTAACCATATGCCAATAGGTTCTTGAATGCTGTTTCACCATCCTTTGACCTATCCAGATGTTGGGTCACCATTGCTAAATGATTACATCGATTGATTCAAAATTTATTCTTGTGCTACCGACTTAGGTTCAAACCTATGGGGTCACACTCGAAAGAAGTCTCTGACTGATCATGTGGCTAATCAACGATTAAGAATCATTCAAGGGCTTAATCATCAATTCGATTGATGATTAACCTTATGCAAAAGTTACAATAAATTAATTCATCAAGTGTTAGTAAATTAATAAAAATTAATTAATAATTATATTATTAATTAGCTCAATTTGATTGAACAAAGAGGATTAAATAAAATTAATTGAATTAGATTCAATTAGATTTGATCTGATTAGGTTATGAGATGACCTAATCGCTAAGGGAGAAATGTCCCTGATTTGATCAGAACTTTAGTTCAATTAATTTTTAATTTAATTGATTGATTAAAAATTTATAAATTTAATTAGATTAAATTTTATATATTTTATTTGGGTTGAACTAGATGTGATTTGGTTTGGATTCAAATAAAGAAACCTAGAGTCCATATAGGATTGGACTCTTCCTCCCCATGCACCTCCCACTTTGATGCCAACTTTCTCCATGCTCAAGAGGTTTTTGCATGAGATTTTTTCATACCAAAGAGATCTTCTCCCTTCCTTTCTCACATCCAAATCTAATTTGATTTTGATAAAAGGAAGATTTTAAAATTGGATTTCCAAACATTCCTTATAAAGAGAATCTGTTCTTATCCAAATCACTCCACATGCCAACTTATTTTTCTCCTTATGTGTGTGACACTTTGAGGAGGATTTTTATCATGAGAAATCATACTAGGACCTGATTTCGCATAAAAAATAAAAGAAGGGCGTCCCTTATTCTTTTGGGGCATGGAATTTGTGGAAGGGCGACATATCTTGAAAAGTCCAAGATCCTTAGGACTCTTCACCCAACCCTATTACACACCAATAAAAAGGGGTCTATTTCTCACTTTTGTGTGTGTAAGAGACCAAAGGAGTTCTCCACATTGAGGGGCTTTGGGGCATGGTTCTTGGCATGAAAAAGAGGAGGAGAGTCCTCTTTCTTGGGGTGTGCGCAAAACCTAGTCTTCTAGGGTTTCTATCTTAAGATTTGGGAAGAGAGAAAAATAAGAAAAAAATAATTTCTTCTCCATCTTTCTTCCACCTTTTTATCTCCTCTATAAGTCCATCTTCAACCTCTAAAAAGATTCTAAAGATCTGAAGAAAGGATCCAGATCAGTTAAGAAGAAAGTCTTCGTATGAGCTAGCACTTTTAAGAAGATCGATCAGATTGGAGCTTCGAGTGGACTTTTCATAGAGGTTGGACGCATGTGCGACTGTGAGTAACCAGCAAGGATCATCTTTATCATATCTCTCAGTAGTGGCGATCATCGATTCATGCTCAAATATCGAGTTTTGAACTCAGATAGGTGTAGATATGATCTACCGCTTACATCCATGTATGCAGATTTTATCTTCAGTATTTTTCAGATTTTATGTGCAACATATCATGTCATAGATCCTAGAGTAGATTAATTTGATGATTAGATCATATGCATGTTAGATTAATATGATTAGTCTATTACTTTTTGCTATAATTTATTCAAAAATTAAATACATGCATGAAATTACGTACGTTCACCAACACCTTTATCCAAGAGATGTAACCTTCATTTCAAAAGTTGTCTTTGCAACGATCTTTGTGCCTCTTTTCTTTTCAAAATTATCTTTTCTCTTCCAAACTTTGCACTGGTCAACCTTTTTGCACTAGTCAACCTGATTAAACTGTTCTTTCTCTTTTTCTTTTTTTTTAAATCATACTCCAAGCCTTTCTTTAATCGAGTCTTGTCACTTGGTTGAGAGCCCACAGCATTGATGTCATCTACCCACCCACCTCCTTTCTTGGTATCATCTGCACATCACCTGAATTTGTAAGTCCATTGCTTTTGGTGGCAATCCCGCATTGTAGATTGTAACCACCTTTGTTGCTATTTTATCGATCATGACCATATCTCTTTTGATTCTTATTGTATTATTACTTTCTCCATAACTTTTGCCTTTTTGATAGTCAAATTTTAATTTTGACTTAAGGACTTGTTCTGTTGACTCATCTTCAAACTTTTTTTACAATCTTGCTCATATACTTAGAGCACTATAAGAATTAAAGTATTAGCGATGGCCATTAGCGACGGCATCTTCGCTGTTACTGATGGCAAGTATTAGCAATGACATTATCGAAGGTAATTTTTTCGTCACTAATAAATATTTTACTGACAGCTATTAGCGACGGCAATATAGCCATCACTAATAATAATTTTTTCAACAACCAATTATGACCAAAAAAATTATCATAAAAAATTATTATTAAACTTATTAGCGATGATGGAAAGAGTATTAGAGACGACGGTTGCCGTCACTAATAATCATTAGCGATGGCATTATTAGCGATGGATTTAGCCATCGTAAAAAAAAAAAGTTTGTTTATTAAACTTATTAGCGATTGTGAAAAGAGTATTAGCGACAGTCCGTTTCTGATAATAATTAGTGATGGTGCTATTAGTGACAGAACATACTGTCGTAAAAAATAAAAAAAATTTTATTATTAAACTTATTAGCGATGGTAGCAAGAGTATTAGCGATGGTGTTTGCCATAGCTAATAAGAGATAGAATATAATTTTTTTAATTTTTTTAATATAATATAATTTAAATTAAAGTCCATCTTCACTATTTATTATTCTAATAATTATCATTAGAGTATCATAACCCTAGCTAATCGATCAATAAAATTTGATTTCGACGATCATGAAAGACTACGTGATGATCTGATAGATGAGACTATCGATGGATTCAAAATTTTTAATGATGATCTTGATGATATTTATAGCATACTATCAAAATTTTACTTCAATCAGACATCATTATCATAGTCAATTTAGCACGGGATGATTTGGATTGTTAAATAAAAATGAGTGATTAAAATACCAAACGGCATCCGATTATAAGATAATTTTTTAGATAAATAATCTTTGCTACTATTTTGATTATTTGTACAGTGATGATCATAAAATTGAAACCACACGTATATGAACGATCCAAAACTATATGCCTGTTGATACTCATTCTTAAAATCTTTTAGTAATTATACTTGTGCTTTTGTAAGATCTGCTTAGCATGGATGGTTCATACATGTATATTTTGAATTTATGATCACCACTGTACAATGATTAAAGTAGTAGCAAAGATTATTACCTAAAAATTATCTTAATCGAACATCGTTTGGCCTTTTGATCACTCATTTTTTATTTAATAGTTGAAATTATCTCGCACTAATTGACCATGATAATGATATTTAATTGAAGTAAAATTTTGATAGTATACTATAAATATCATCAAAATTATTATTATAAATTTTGGACTCATCGATGGTCTCTATCTATCAGATTATCATGCGATCATTTGTGACAGTTGAAATCAAATTTTATTGATCGACATAGCTAGGGCCACTGGATAGAGGCGATCTTTTGTGATGATATTCTAATAATAATTATTTAGATAATGAATGATAAAGATGGACTTTAAATTTTAACATTATACCATATTTAGAGGAAATAAAAAAATTTATATTTACCTCTATAGCAGCGGTTGCGTAATAACTGCTGCTATAGAAATATCACAGTGGTTGCAATTATTAGTGACCGCTTTTTTGCCATCGCTAATAGTCTATATTAGCGATGGGGATAACTATTAGCGATGAAAAAAACCATTGCTAATAATTTTAATTTTAATTTTTTTTGATTATAATTATAATAAATTAATTAATTATCGATGGTTATTAGCGAGGTTGTATTTGCCGTGACTAATAATTTGAAAAAAATTATTTAAAAATTATGAAAAATATTTTATCTTCTTTGTAAAAGTATTAGCAATGGCTCTCAGTTTTTAGCGATGGATTTTACCGTCGCTAAAAGTTTAGCGATGAATTTTGCCATCGCTAATACTTTTACTGATGGCATTAGTGATGGTGATTTTGCCATTACTAATAATCATAAAAATTATTACAAAATTATAAAAAATAGTTTTCCTGATAAAAATATTAGTGACCACTCTCTTTTGTAGCGATAGATTTTTCCCTCACTAATATTTTTATCGACAGTATTAGTGAACGGCAAAGCAACCGTCGCTAATACTCTACACATATATATGACCAAGCATGGGTAAAAAAATTTCCCTCACGCACTCAAACCCCTCATCCTCTTCCCTTCCCTCCTCTCGTCGATGCCCAAACCCCCTTCCCTCATCCTCTCCTCTCATCGGTGCCCAAACACCCCATCCTCTCATCGGTGCCTTGTCCTCTCACTGGCGTCCAAATGCCCTATCCCTCCCCATCCCGTCCCTCTGGCATCCCGTGGCCTCGAGCTCACGTCCCTCCACACCCGCGGCTGCCCGACCCCATTGGCCCTGATGTCGCCAGCCTAACCCCGTGGTCCCTCCACACCCATGGTCGCCCCGACCCTACCATCCCCGATGTCATCGGCCTGACCCTGCGGCCCCTGCCCCACCGCCCCAACCTATGACTCCACCCAACCGGCTGGACCCCATGGCCCCACCTGCGCTGCCTTTCCGTGGCCCCATTTCCATGCCCTTATATCTTCGATCGTGTCCCTGAGCCGACGTCTCATTGTCGAGCCATCCCCTCACACCTTAGTCCCTACACGACAACCCCTGCCTCAGTCCCCGCATGGTAGCCTGCCTTCTAATATGAGTATTAGAGATGGCATTAGCGACGGCTAATGCCATCACTAAAAGTTAATTTTTTATTTAAATTATATCAATTAAGTATAATTAAGTATTAAAAATTAATTAATTAAATATTAATTTAATTAATTAGTTAGATATTTAATTAATTAATTAATTAATTAGAAGCACGGGATTTGAATTTCAGCATGTAGAGTGCTCAAACAGTGGGAAGGTGTCGGACAGCATTGCAAACATGGGGTTGGAGCATGTCCTGTATGCTCAGGCCTTGGGTCCCAGCTGGCATCCAAGACATTCAGCTCCTGAACCGTAGTTGGATGGACCATCGAGTAGTCGACGGGATGATTTCTGCAATACCTTATTTTCAATGATAGATCTGAGCCTTCTTCTTTTCCTCTTTCCCTTGTTTGCTTTATTGTTCTCTAATTTAAGTATTGTTTTTCAGTTTTTATTTTATTTTTTAAAAAATTTCTACTCTTAATTTTCAGACTGGGCTCGGGTAGGGTGGAAGGCTCGAGGAGGCGGTGGGGGGCTTAGAGAGACTATGATGACTGGCTATGCGAGATGTACCTAAAGAGTCTAGAGAGAAATCAATGGAGATGATGCATTTCTGTTCTTATTGTTATAATTATAGGGCAAGCTTGGATGGTCTATTACATCGCAGATAACCATTTGCAGCTACCTCATGGTTAAAAGTATAGAGGAACTTGCAATGCCTTATTTTTAATGACAGATCTGAGCCTTCTTTGTTTCCTCTTTTCTTGCTTACTTTGTTATTCTCTGATTTAAGTACTATTTTTAAGTTTTATTTATTTTTTAAAGAATTTCTACTCTTAGTTTTTGGGCTGGGCTCGAGTAGGGGTGGGGGACTTGGAGAGATGGCCAGGGGCCTGAAGAGGCTATGATGACTGCCTATGCGAGATGTGCCTAAAGATTCTAGAGAGAGATCGATGGAGGTGATGCATTTTTGTTCTTATTGTTGTAGTTGCAGGGCAAGCTTGGATGGTCTGTTACATCGCAGACAACTGCTTGCAGCCACCTCATGGTTAAAGGTGCAGAGAAACTTATAATGCTTTATTTTCAATGATAGATCTGAGCCTTCATCTTTTTTTCTTCCCTTGTTTACTTTATTGTTTTCTAATTTAAGTACTATTTTAAGTTTTAGACTTGAGGCAGAAGGGATGGATACAAGGGGGTCAAAATTCAATCTAACCATCCAATAGATAGATCGAAGGTATTTATAGCTTCGTATCATCGAATAGAATGTGTAGGACTAATCCATTCGAGAATCGAAGCAGTATATTAAAATATATTCTTCCATATCGGTTTAGGGTTGAGGCATATCAATTACAATAATTTTTATTTCAATTAACTTAGCTATAAACCACTGGGTTATTAGCCAACAAATATATTATTTAAATCTTATATTGCCACCCATAATTATATAATTAAATCTTGTATTTCTATCCATATATAACTTCTTTAATATTGTCCTTGATCAGTGGTAGACCTATTCCTAGACCAACCAATTGATGTTGATCCTCCATCTGAGAGATTAGATGTTATATAAAATTATTAGTTAGCGTCTATAATGTATCAGCAGAAAATGATTCTCATCTAGTAGTACATGATAATATGTTGGTCTGCTTTATGAACGTGGTATAAAGTTAAGGTATCCTTATTCATTCTCAGATATCATCTTTCTAAATTTGGTGAAAAACTATTCTTCTTATGCTAGTTTTGATATGTTGAATTTTAAAGGTCATACTATCTGATGCTAATATTCTTGGAGAAGGAGAATACAAAATCATGATATTTATATGACTTCAATGCAACCTTCCTGGTTACAATCCCAATTTGCATCATTGCTTATATGGTTTAGTGTGAGAATCTAAGACACTACAGGCCTTTTGGATTAGAATTTTTTAACAAATATACCTTGATCTCCTAATTTGGTTTAAATGTTATATCTAGTAATGAAGCTATGATTGAAAGCCACCACAATCTGAGCCTTCAGTTGATACAAGCAGCAATGGTAATATTTGTCTTAAAATTTTATTTATTTACTAACTTTTACTTATGAATAATGCCTAATTGTCTAGTTTATGTTATTTATCTTGGTAATAGGTCTACAATTGGAAAGAAAAGAGGTCAGAGAAAAGATAAAGGAGTTAAACCTGGACGTGATACAAAGTTAAAAATTTTGATAAAAAATAATTATTGAAATTTATTTTACATGATTAGTAACATTTTATAATTTTTTATTTGATATGAATCTACTATTATTTTACTTAAGACTGTATGTTTGATAATTTTATTACTAACAGTACATACTTACCTCAATTATGCCATGATTAACTATAATTTTAGGATAATTACACCAGCAGCATGCCTTGACTCAAACTTTCTATAGTTTTTGTTAAATTCTTTTCATGTATTTAATCATAGTTTTGATCTCAAATCTTGATTCTATAACAAACTTGAGCTTTCGAGGATGGGTACAAGGGGATCAAAATTCAATCTAATCATCTAATGGATGGGCTGAAGGTATCTATAGCTCCATATCATCTAATAAAATATGTAAGAATAATCTATTCAAAAATCAGAGCAGTATATTAAAATATATCCCTCCGTGCCAGTTTATGCTTGAGGTGTATCAATTACAATAGCTTTTCAATTTTAATTAACTTAGTTATAGATCATTTGGGTTATTGGCCAACAAAATACATCATTTTATATCTTACATAGTTATTTTATTTTTAAAGATTATAGACCATATTTTTCGAGGTTGGAGCCATCACAGCCGAGGAGAGAGCTCTCATACAGCTAGCTCGCATGGTTCTGATTCTACGGTACCCATACTACGCACTAAACACTGATACTTTAGATATTTTTTTATATTTTTTTATCTTTTATTATCTAATATAATATTTTTTATGATGTTCTGATACTTTCAAATTCGAATGATGTAGGGTCACCGGTGACCCCACGCTCACATGGAGTAGCATCCGACTCTTAGAGTTAGCAGCATGGTAAAGGACCTATCCGACTTGCAGCACCTCCGACTCAGTCGGAAGATAAAGAGCTTGTCCATATTCAGAACTGCTCGTTAGTACTATATCTTTACTGAATATATTTAAAATTTAGCCATTGTGGATTCTAACATTTATTATTCAAAATCAATTTTGTAGCACATTTATAGAGAGCTTCGTGCCTCATGTGATTATCGGGATCATCCGACGATTGATGTCGAGGTCGGTGAATGAGTTCTCCAATTGGCCATCAAAGGCTCATGATGTAGCTTGAGAGATGTTCTAGTAAGTAAAGGTGTTTAATTTAATAATTTATAGTAGGTTTGTATTCTATTTATTAATACATGCTTGCTTCTACTTGCAGAGGTACTATCGATTCTTATCTTCTTAGAATGAGGATGCTGGCCACCTGATCTTCGAGCAGATGGCCACACGTAGGTTTCGAGATGGGCTACATAGCCTACGGTACTCTGTCATCAAGCATTCCAATTTTCAATCACCTCAGACTGAAAGTTCTACAGGGATCACTGGATGTGGGTGGACGTATGAGAGGCCCTTTGCGACTAATGGAGCAGCGAGGAGTATGCCAATAGGTGGCAGAGGGATCGATAGAATCAGATTGCCCAGCAAGATTTGATCAGACATATGGATGGCTATGTCGGCACATATGTTGTGGTCCACAGACTGGTAAAAATTTATACCAAAACTCTTCACTAAAACTATAAAACTCTTATATATATGCTTTAATTAATTTAATTTATTATTTAGTTATTATAGATATGATAGTTGGGTCATCCATCAGGTCAGCTACAGTTATAAGAGGCTACACACCAGTCTAGGAGGATTCATGATTATTTAGATTCTAAATCATGACAAATCATGGTAAGAATTTCAAACTATATTTATTAAGTTGTTACAGGATCTGATATATATATATATTAGAATAATATATTTCTGAACTATGTAGATAGATTATGCAGAGTATGTCATTGAATGGCACGGTGATGACCCATCCACTCAGCCCCTCCTTGATCTTGAGAGATGGCTCAGGATCATCGGAGGGGTGAGTAGGAGCTGGATCATAGAATTCGGCCATAGCTTCGACCCTCCAGTGGTTCGATACTCTTCAGCCTTCTCATAGGCCTCGACGTCCCAGACTTAGAGTGATGCTTATATGGAGGAGATCGTGCAAAGGCTTCTAAGTCAGCGATCTCAGAGCTTCTGGGATACCGTCTGTAATACGGTCGTAAAGATTCTCTGGATCCATTACTGCACGACTAACTAGACTCATTGTCCTACTCATTACATCAAGTAATTCTATTAGTAAACTCTTTTACTTGTTTTAAATTTTATATTTAGAAGTGTCACATATTTAGGCTTGAATCAGAGAAGGAGATCTAGGGGCTAAAAATTTAATCTAACCATCTAATTGATGGGCCGGAGATATTTATAGTTTTGTATTATCGAATGAAATATGTAGAAATAATCTACTCGAGAATCGAAGGAGTGTATTGAAAGATACGTCTTCGTATCAAAAGATATGCTTCCATATCGAAACTTATTAATAATATTTTATGTTTCTTCATTTCAGGATGCTGCGACATCTGGCTCTCATCCACCAGCTACTGGAGAGGAGCAGGAGGATGAGGAGGAGGATCTGGGCTGATTTTTTTTATTCAATGTATTGTATTTTTTTAATACTGCTTGCAAAATTATGTAATTTATATTTTAATATAATATAATATAATTAATTTTTATTTATGACTATCATATTATCTTTGAATTTTTATTATAATAGGTGTTAGAAACCATAATTGATTATGATTAATTAAAATAAATTTAAAAATATTAATATAATTTAAAAAAATAAAATTAACTATTACTGACGGCATTAGAGATAGCTTTAGCCATTGCTAATAGCCAAATATTATTATAATTTTTTTAAAAAATAAAATTAAATATCACCAACGTCATTAGCGATGGCATTAGCACAACAAAGCCATCACTAATTTTTATTTTTTTAAAAAAAATTATTTAACAATAACAAAATAAATAGCGACGGATTTTAGCGGTCGCTATACCGTTTTCGTTATTAGCGATAGCTAGAATACCCATCGCTAATAAAGATAATTAGCAACTAAAATTTTTTTGACCATCAATTAGAGATGAGATACCGTCGCTAATAGTATTAACGACGGCAAAACAACTATTAGTGTCGGCAGCTAGCCGTCACTAATTGTCAAATTTCTTATAGTCGGGATCTTGTCAATTGATCGATGGAGAGGGACTCGATGTCCTTCGACTCCTCTATGGCAACGATGATGTGCTCAAACTTTGGAGTTAATGAGTGCAAAATCTTTTCTACAACTCGAACATCTTCAAGCATTTCAATATTTCTCTTCATTTGATTTACACTATAAGAAATTCATATATTAGTGACGGCTATTAGCGATGGCAAAAAAACCATCACTAATATAGCTATTCACCGACAACATATTATGATAAAAAATCTTTCTATCGCTAAAAGTCGATAAATTATTAGCGATAGCTTAATGATTATTAGCGATGAAAATATCATTGTTAATAATATATTAGTGACGGAGGGCATGCCGTCGCTAATAAATTAATAATTTTTTAAAATTGGATTGTAACCTTAGTAGCGATGAAAATTTTATTAGCAATGTTGTTTTACCGTCGCTAATAACATTAGCGATGGCTATAGTGATGGTAATTTTATTGTTGCTAATACTATCCCTATTTCACCCTCTGTTCAATTTTTGACATTTATTTCTCTCTTCCCACCTTTTTCCCCACCTTTAGTCCCCCACCGCCCTCTCTTTACCCATCTCCAGTCCTTCTTTCTCTCACCATCGGATACCACCTCCCGAACCTCTGATCGTCAGATCCACCTCTTCGAGCCTCGGCTGCCTCCCACCTCCCTGAGACCCCAACCACAAGCCCCGATCGAGAGCTATCGGCCTTCTCCTACCTCCCCGAGCCCCGACTGCCCTCCGAGCCCTGATCGCATCCTACCTCTTCGACCACAAGCCTTCGGCTGCCTCCCGCCTCTCCAAGCCCTCGATCGAGAGCTCTCGATCATCTCCCGCATCCTCGAGCCCTCGACCGCCTCCCGCCTCCTCGAGCCCCGACCGTCTCTCGCCTCCCCAAGCCCCGACCTGCCTCCCCGGCTATCTCCGTTCCCCTCTTTCCCAGCCGTCGGATCCGGCTTCCTAAAGCCATTGGTCTTCTCCTCGAGCCCCGAGCCCCAACCCACCTCTCCATTGCTACCTCTCCGAGCCCCCAGCCCACCTCCTCGAACCCCTAACCTGCCTCCCCTCCCCCCCCGCCTTCCTCTTTCCCTCCGTCCCCTTCTTCTCCTGCTGTGTAGCGCCATCTTCGATCGCGTAGCGCTGCCTCCATGGGTTTGATGAGTATTAGCGATGGCTGCATAACAGTCGCCAAATACCATTGTTTTAATTTTTAATATTTTAATTAATATTTATAAGATTTAGTTAAATTTAATTTAATATTTAAATTAAATTAATAATCTTGAATTAAATTTAGTTAAATTAATTTAAATTAATAATATTTAATTAATTAATTAATAATATTGTTAATAATATTAATAATAATATTAATTTTAATATTATTCTCAGGAGGTGAAATCACTCCGAGAAGCTTTCCAGCGAGCTTGGGTTAGGGTATTGTTCGAGCTTGATTTTTCTAAAATCATCAGGCCTAAGCCACTCCAAAGCTCGAAAAAATTTTCGGACTCGGCTTGGATAGGGGTGGGGGCTCGGAGAGGTGGCCGGAGGCTCAAAGAGACTATGATGACTGTCTATGTGAGATGCGCCTAAAAAGTCTAAAAAGAGATCGATGGAGGTGATGCATTTCTATTCTTGTTGTTGTAGTTGCAGGACATGCTTGGATGGTTTGTTACATCATAGACAACCGCTTGCAACCACCTCATGGTTAAAGATGCAGAGGAATTTGCAATGCCTTATTTTCAATGGCAGATCTGAGCCTTCTTCTTTTCCTCTTTCCCTTATTTACTCTGTTGGTCTCTAATTTAAGTACTATTTTAAGTTTCATTTTTTTAAAAAAATTTACTCCTAGTTGTAGTCTTCTTACTTTGCAATCACCTTGAGGTTCGAACCCATCCAAATGGGTTCGGGTCGGGCCCGAGCCTGGGCCAGGACATGGTTCAAGCCTAATTTTTCCTAAAATCATCGAGTCTAAGCCCACCCCAAAGCTTGAAAAAAAATTTTGGGCTAGATTTGGGGAGGCGATCGGGGGCTCAGGGAGGCTATGATGACTATCTATGCGAGATGCACTGAAAGAGTCTAGAGAGAGATCGATGGAGGTGATGCATTTTCATCCATCTGAAGAGTCTTCTTACATTGCCGCCCATCTGAAAGGTACCAAACATCCAAAGGATACCAAAAATCTAAATACTCAAATTGACTTTTATGCCCCTGTATTCTTATGGTTGCCTTCTTATTTTTTCTGATGATAATCTAAACTAAATGGATATTGAAGAGACTGACTCCACAAATTGCTATAGCCTCTTTTCTTCTACCCATATGATGTCTTAAAGCTGATGGATGTCGAAGATTAGATTTTATGAACAAATATATTTGACTTTATTTGATTTTATTTATATATACTCGATTAGATTTTATGAACATATATAACTTCTTTAACGTTGTCTTTGATCTGCGGTAGATGGCTTTCCGAGGTGGAAGCCATCACAGTCGAGGAGAGAGCTCTCATGCCACCAGCTTGCATGCTTCTACGCCATACATACTATATGGTAAACTCTGATACTTTAGATATTCTTCTTTATATTATTTTATCCTTTATTATTTATATAACATTCTTTATGATGTCTTGATACTCTCAGGTTTGAACGATGTGGGGTCATCAGTGTCTCTACAGTCACATGGAGCCGCGTCGGGCTCTTAAAGTTAGAGGCATGGTAGAAGATAGAGGCATAGTCACACGAAGCCGCCTAACTCATGGCACCTCCGACTTGATCGGAGGATAGATAGCTCGTCCACGTTCAGAATCACACGTAAGTACTATATATCTTCACTGAATATATTTAAATTTAACTATTTTAGAGTCTAACATTTATTATTCAAAATAATTTTGCAACATATTTACAAAGCCTAGGATGTTTGGTAAGTCAAAGATGTTTAATTTTAAATTCATGATAGGTTTGTATTCTATTTATTAATATATGATTGCTTCTACTTACAGAGACACTATCAATTCGAGACTCCTTAGGATGGGAGAGGTTGGTAATTAGACCTTCGAGGAGGTGGCCACATGGAGGTTCCAAGATGGGTTGTGCAGCCTTCGGCAGTCCGCTATAGAGCACTTCAATTCCAAGTCACCATCGGACTGAAAATTTTATACAGATCACTGGATGCGGACGGACATATGAGAGGCTCTCTACGACCAATGGAATATTGAGGAGTACTTTGGTAGGAGGCAGAGGGTATGGTAGAATTGGCCCACTCAGCAGCATCCAATCCTACACACTAACGGCTCCATTGGCACACATATTATGACTGACAGATTGATAAAAAATTTATCCTTAAATTAATTTCTTATTGAATTAATCATATGTATATTTTAATTAATTTAATTTTATTATTTATTTATTGCAGATACGGTAGCTGGATCATGCACTAGGGCAGCTATAGATATGGGAGGCCACACACTAGTCTAGGAGGACTGGTGATTACTTAGATTCTCATTCTCGATAGATTGCGATAATAATTTAAATATTATTTATTAAATTTTATATATACTGATATATATCAATTAATGAATGTCTAAACTGTATAGGTAGATTATAAGGAGTATCTCATATCGCGGCATGGTGAGGACCCATCCTCTTGCCCTCTTTGACCTCGAAGGATGGCTTAGGGCCATCGAAGGGATGAGCAGGAGCCGGATCATAGGATTCGACCACAGGTTTGACCTTCCTCCAGCTTGAGGATCTCCATCGACATCCTCCTCTCAGGGCTCGATGATCCAAACACGGGTTGACCCACATGTGGAGGAGGTCGTGCAAAGATTTTGGAGCCAGCGACCTCAAAGCTTCCGAGATGCCGTCCGTGATACGATTGTTTAGATTCTTTGAGATTCATATTTGTGCGATCAGCTGGGCTCGTTATCACAGTCATCATAGCAGATAAGCCTATTAATAATTTTTTATTTATTTAAATTTTATATTTAGAAGCTTCATATGTTTAGATTTGAGTCCGAAAAAAATATAGGAGGTAAAATTCAATCTAATCATTCAAATGATGGGCTGAGGGTGTCTATAGCTCCGTATCATCGAATAGAATATGTAGAAATAATTTATTTAAAAATAGAAGTAGTATATCAAAATATACATCTCCGTATCGATATATACATTTTCGTATCGAAACTTATTAATAATATTTATTTTTCTTCGTTACAGGATATCGGAATATCCAGTTCTCATCCTCCAGCTGCTGGAGAAGACGTACAGGAGCAAAAAGAGGATGAGGAGGATGACGAAAAGGATCGTACATGATTTTTTTTTGATATATATATAATTTTGATACTTGTAAAGCAGTGTCTATATGTAAAATTATATAATTTATATTTTAATATAATATAATTAATTTATATTATGATTGTATTACATAATT
>KE505145.1:446227-461556 GCA_000441515.1 Elaeis oleifera
ATCATAGGACTACTCCTCTCATCTACCGAGGTTGATAGATCTCATCTTGATGCGATCTGGTTCCTACAATGGATATGCTACAGCCAACATACACCTCAGGGTTCCGAATGGCTAGAAGACCGAGTTATGGTGTAGTCAAACTATAACAAACTCAAGGTGAACCATCGATGCACCTCAGGTCAAAGAACTAGACACACAACTGCAGCATCGAGCTAGTCATCGACGAGAAGGTAGACTTCCTTATGACTGCTCGAGGTGGTCACGCTCAGTACTCTCGTTCTCAATGAATACTTGTACTCTCACTCCGGTGTCTCCACACCGTAGACTCAAGACACATCTACATAAGAAAGTGATCGTACACCAACCTTCCGGATCGATCACCATCCTCGTGATGATCCTATGGTCAGGAGCTGTTTATGAGTTATGTAAATTCATGTCTTAAATTTTTAACTCTTGAAAATATGAATTAACATTTTCACTAACTCAAAGGATGTATCACAGACACAATGTACATAATGTGATAGAAGAATAACCCTTTTATTCATTTATAATCAAAATTATAAATTTATCCTTAGATTTGTACAGGAATGTGTCAGACGATCTGGCATCTAGGGCACACATCTAACAATATTTGTGTAGGAGTTGGTGTGGTGCTCCCAAGCCTTGGGAGGCCACAGGAGGAGTTAGGGTGTTAGCTCCAAAAGGCTAGGATCGGTTTAGATCCAAGGGCTAAGACAACAATGGTCCTAGAGTGGAGACAGTGCGTAGTTCTCCACGGGCTTGAGGTTCAAATGATAAGAACTTCGAGGGCTTGGTTGGAGCTCCAGATATCTGAAAACACAAGGTGGAGCAAGAAACTAGAGTCAGGACTAAAGCTACGGAGGAACGAGCAGATTCAGGATATTAGTTGGCTCAGACTGAGACTAGGTCTACTTAGTCCCAGGTGGATCAACTCAGTCTTAGGCTGGGTCAACTATGTCTCAAAAAAATAGAAGACAGAATTTCAAAAAGTTGTAGCATGGTACACAAGTTAGTCGACTCGGTGCCAGACTGAGTCAACTAAATCTCAGGTCAGTCGACTCAGTCTCAGACTAAGTCGACTCAGTGTCGCGGACAAAGCAACACGATTTTTCTATTTGGGTCTAGGATTGAATTTTGATCCTAGGGCCTTAAGGTCTAGTTTGATAGGTTTTAAGGGGCTAACTAAGGATTTGGACTGGGATTAAGTCCAAGAGATGAAAGCATGTGAGACATGGGTGTACATGGGCTCAGTAATTGCTTTCACATATTGGGTTAGCCTAAAAATTTTTGGGCTCGGATCGTTGAACCCATTGTATTGATATATATACAGGTCATTGTAATACCAAGATAAAGAAGGAATAAACATTAAGCATTTTCTCTTGAAATCCTAGCCACCATCTCTCTCTTTCTCTCTCTCACACATTCTCATCTACGATCCAATCTAGATTTCTGCATTCTCTTTTTCAGATTTTTTAGATTAACATCCAGATCTACATAAGACATCGATCTACAGCTGGTATCGAAGAGGTACCAGGTTCTAATATTTGGTATCAGAGCTCAATTGAGCATGAAGGAGGAAGAAGAGAAAATCAATGAGTTGTCTGCAGTAGAAGATCGGCAACAAGATTTCAGATCTAGGATTTTCTCTAGATTTTGTGAGAAAGGAAGAGATCTGGAGGCTGCTGTCCACCATCCCTGTATTTTTAGATCCATCTTGTGTGCTATTTTTAATCTGGGTTAATCATAGAAAGCAGCGGATTAAAGATTGGATTTGAGATGTTTAATGGGAAGGATAGTTTCACCATATAGAAGGTGGGAGTGGAGGATCTATTGATATAGATGTGATTGGATTCGATCTTGGAGGATAGGTCGGAGGGGATGGATGAAAAGCAGTGGATGTCCTTGGAGAAAAGGGCATGTGCCACGATTAGGGCTTGTCTGATGGATGAAGTGTTATATAACGTATTGGAAGAGAGATCACTCAGGGGTCTATGATCGAGATTATACATATTATATATGGAAAAGAATATGTGCAATAAGTTGATACTGAAGAAGCAACTGTATAGCCTCCGAATGCAGGAAGGCAAGGATGTTGCAGGTCATATTCAGCGGTTCGACCGGATGAGCATGAATTTGCTTAACATTGGGGTGAAGTTTGAAGAGGAGGATAAGAGCTTGCTGCTGTTGTGTTTGCTATCTGGGAGCTTTAATCCATTGGTGACAATGCTGCTATATGGTAAGGAGATACTGGTGTACGAGGAGATCATTTCAGTGCTCAAGTCCAACAAGCAGCAGGAATGGATGATGAAGGGGAGGTCTTCCAGGAGGGTCTTACAGTTTTTGAGAGGCCTAGAAGAGGGAAGAAGAAGGGTGAGCAGGTGGGGCAAAGATAGTCCTAGAAAGATAGTAAGGAGGCTAGGAAGTGCTACAGATGTGGTGTAGCAAGGCATTTTAAATGAGAGTGTCTGCTTAGGAAAAAGCGAGGAGAAAGGAATAGCTCGATTTTCATTAGTTCAGTCACTGAGTCAGAAGAATCGGATGAGCTCTTGGTGGTTTTGGAGGAGCCCGCAGGATGCAGTATATCCGAGACAGCTTCGGAGGGTCTGTGGAGTGCAGAGGGTCCGAAGGGCAATGACGGTGTTCGAGGTGTAGTGACAGGCCCAGCAGGATAGCGTTGGGTGGTTGGCCACGGGTGACTCGGTTAGAAAGTCAGATACTTCTGTGGCATCATGGGGACTTCAGGTTCAGATGGAGCACCGGGCAGAGGTGGCTTCACAGGTGGAGAGGGATATGGCACGAGTTTAAAGCAGCCATGGCTTTGAGGAGACCATGTCAGGGTATGTGCGAGTGCCAGCATAGGAACGCTGCGGGTTTTCAGAAAAGTCCATGGCAACAGTTGATACAGCTATCAAGCAGAAGGTGCCCATAGAATACTCCAAGATGGTGCAAAGGAGCAAGCCAGAGTCTTCAACGATGGAGGCAGTCATCCCAAAGGCCTCAAAGGGAGCTTAGCAGCTGTAGAGGATTGACAGAGGCAAGGAGATCCACACAACGAGCTGTTTGTTGGGTTTCTACAGATGCTAGTGTATGTAGATTTAAAATTTTTAATTAAAATTAATAAAAAATTAGATTAAATAATTTTAATCTAAACATGCATTCATCATATGAAAGCTCCTATGGATCTAGTTCATATGCTGAAATTAACATAAACTGATTTTAGTAGAAAAAATAAAAGTCTGTGATCAAGTTGCATACCTGAATCGCTTTCCTTTTACCTCAAACCTAAAATTGAAGTTGAATCCAATTCAATCCCTAGATTTGAAGTAAAGCAGGTTCGAAATCAGCAGTATAAATATCCTGCCTCTATGGATATCCATAGGGCTGATCTAGATTGACTCCTCTTGAAGCAACTTACTTGAACTCAAAGCCTGAATAGGCTTGAACCAATCCTGGATAGGGATCAACCCTTGATCCATTTTTCTTAATTTTGAATGAACCAACCCTTATTTGATCTTTCTTTCTTGATTCTCGAAGAAACCAAGAACCCTTCTTGATCCCTCAATTAATCAAGAACTAATCAAGAAATAGTTGTAACAACATCCTAACAAACTTTAGAGGAAGAAGAAGAACTCCAACAACTTTGTAGCGCCACCCTTGACACCAACAAGATGTTGCCATCCACCTCTCTCCAAGATCCAAGAGAAAGGATGCCTAGAGAGAGAGGGCGTGGGCTAGAGAGAGGGAGGAGAGGGGATGTTGGGCATGATGAGAGTGGCGGCAAGGAAGGGAATCATGAGATTGATTTGAGAGGTAGAACTAGGGTCTTTTAAATAAACAACATAAGGGAGTCCTAATCAAATCAGGATCCCTTTTTCGAATTATATTAGAAATCCTAACCTAAAGTCTTTTGGACGAAATCAAAGGGGTGCCACCTAGCCTAGACCCACACCCACATTGTGCTTGGGCATCCTATTATATGGAACCCAATTAAACATGCTCTAATCAGCCCATATGGTTTCATAAATTCAATTTAAGGATTTTAATCAAATCAGGATGAATTTCTATCAAAAAAATCAAGAAACTCTTTCTTGATTTAATTCAAGCCATAAATTGAGCATCCAATCATTGGTGTCCATTGAATCAAATTCAATTAGGTTCAAATCAAGTGTAGAAATTGACTAATTCTTATCATGTAAGCAAACAACTACAAGAGGAATTGAGTTCATCCAAGTGCTAACAAAGTTAATATGAACCCAACAGGATTTCTCTAAATCCATACATATTGGTGCTTCATAAGCCCAATTCTAACCAATCTAGATCTTCTCTCTTTGATATGTGACCCCATAGGTTCAATTCTTACTGATAGTAAGACATACCATGATTCTATCTAGGTATCACTGAAATCTCTTTCAGTGGATCGAAATAGTTCTACTTTAGCTCGACAAGAATCATTGATCCAAAATGATCCTATTGAGCTTTCACAATCCATCAGTGACATCTAGCAATATATAGTGGCAACCCAGCAGAATCGAAAAAGAACCTCTATGTGTAGTTAATATGTGATGCAGTCTCTCTATCCTGAGTCTCGACTAGATGGCAGATTATGGATAAATCGTCAAACCTCATCATCAGTCATATAATAGATTCGATCAGCTCAAGTCCAATAGTGATTCCAAATGAAAACTCTTTTCATCAATCATACTGCTATGGTTATAGATTTGCGGACTCAGCTTCTCAAATCTCATAGGACTACTCCTCTCTATCAAGATCGATAGATTCCATCTAGATACACATCTTACTCCTACAGCTCAACCAACTGCAGCCAATATCTATTACAAAGACTCATAATCGAATCAATGCTTATGTGTAATCAAACTACAGTAACCTTACTGCAAGCAACTGTGACATCGCAGGTCAAAGGACCAGTCATACAACTACAGCATCGAGATGATCACTAACGATTGAATAGAAATCTATGTGATCTCTCATATGGTCATGCTCAGTACTAGTTGTTCTCTAACAACTATCCATATTTATCGTTTAATATCTCTACATCGTAGATTAGAGACACATTTATCCTGAAGAAAGTGAATCATGCGTCAGTCTATCTGGATTGATCATCATCCCCATGACTATCTTATAATCGAGGGTAATTTAAAAATTGATCATACATATCTCTAATTCTCAACAATTAAGAATATATCGTAACATCAATTTCAAAGATGATTCAAGGACACATAACACTAAATAGAAAAAAATTTACCCTTTATTGATTAAATCAATAGTTTAAGTATAAATTTATGTCATAAATAAAAATATATCAGCCAACAATTGACTTCTAAGACATACATCTAACAATCTTCCACTGGAACTACAATCAATTGGTCATTAATCTAAGCCCCATCTTCTCAAAGTGAGCTTCTATTTTAGACTGACTCAACTATTTTGTCAGTGGGTCTGCTATATTATCCATAGAGTCTACTCTTCGCACCTCGATATATTGTTTCTCGAGGTAGTAGTGTATGATATGCAACTGCCGCTCAATGTATTTAGATTTTTAATAAGACGGGAGCTCCTTAGCAAGTGCTATAACTCTATTGTTGTCGCAGTACCGTGGTATAGTATTCGATATCATTACACCAAATTTTGCAGTAAACTTTTTAAACCAGAAGCCTTCTTTTGCAACATCTGAAGTGACGACATACTCAGCCTCTGTGGTCGAATCTGCGATGATGCTCTACTTAGAATACTTCTAGCTGACTGCATCTCCATTACAAATGAATACATACCTTGATGTAGACTTTCTATCATCAAGATCTGTATAACCCTCAATGCGCAATTCAGATACTCCTCCAAAGATCAAGAACAAATCTTTAGTCCTTCGTAAGTACTTAAGAATGTTCTTCACAGCTATTCAGTGCTCCTTGTCTGGCATTGATTAAAATCTTCTTATGACACTCATAGCAAGGATAATATCAGGTTGAATATATAGCATAGCATGCATGAGGCTCCCTATCATCGAAGCATAAAAGATCCTGCTCATGTGCTCGATCTCCTCAGAAGTGGTAGGACATATCATCTTGGAGAGTCAAATACCATACTTAAGGGGTATAAAATCTCTATTGGAGTTTTTCATGTTGAACCACTTCAGCACCTTCTCTATATACAGTTTTTGTGACAGACCAAGCATCCTTCTAGATCTATCTCTATAATTTTTTATCTCAAGGATATAAGATGCTTCTCCTAGATCTTTCATGAAGAATTTCTTAGACAATCAAGTTTTGACCGAGGTCAACATGAGAATATCATTCCCAATAAGAAGGATATCAGTCACATACAGTACGAAAAAGACAAACGCGCTTCCACTGACTCTTTTATAAATACAAAGTTCTTCTTCATTTTGATGAAACCAAACGATTTGATTGCATCATCGAAATGAAGATTCCAACTCTGAGAAATCTGCTTTAGTCCATAAATGGATCTTTATAACTTACAGACTAGTTGATCACTATCACCAAATGTAAAATCTAGAGGCTACTCTATATAGATATCTTCCTCAAGATATCCATTTAGAAAGTAGTTTTTACATCCATCTATCAAATTTCATAATCATAATAAACTGCAACAGCAAGCAATGTGCAGATAAATTTCAACATGACTGCAGGTAAAAAGTATCATGATAGTTAATGCCTTCATGTTGACTATAACCCTTTACCACCAGCCTTATCTTATAGGCTCTACCTTACCATCGGTACCTTTTTTTTTTGTAGATCCGTTTACACCCAATGAAAATGATTTTCTTAGGTGGATTTACTAAGGTCCATATCTAGTTCGAGTGTATTGAGTCAATTTCTGATTTCATTGTATCTCATCATTTTTTAGAATCAATATCCGACGTCATCTTATCAAAAGTACTAGGATCATCACCATGACCCCCATCTCCTACAAGAAACGATTTCTATACATTCTCTTTTAGCATACCCACGTATCTTTCAAGAGGATGAAAGATTCTACCTGATCTATGATGTAGAGGTGGAACATTAACTACTAGCTCATCATGGATGGATTTTTGAGGATCTACAGCTCGTTGCTTTTCAGAGACATGATCGTCGAGCTCAATTAACCTCCCACTACCACCATCCTGGATAACTTATTTTTTAAAATATGGCATTACGACTCACAATCATATTATGGTCATGTGAAAGTAAAATAGTATCTCATAGATTTTTGGGATACCCTATAAATTGAACTACAACAGATCTATTCTCTAACTTGTCAGCTTTCTATCTTTTGACATAGACTGGATATGCCCAAGTCTTTAGGTAACTTAGAATTGGCTTCTTACCATGCCATATCTCATATAGTGTGGTAGGAACAGATTTAGAAAAAAATTATTTAGAATATGCATCGTAATAAGTAAGGCATGTCTCCAAAGAATAAAGATAAATCGGTGAAGCTCATCATAGATCAGACCATATCCAATAGGATCTTATTTCTCTTTCAGATATCCCATTGAGTTGAGGTGTGCCGAAAAGAGTCCATTGAGAGACTATGCCATTCTCCTTAAGATATCTCAAAAATTCAGTACTTAAGTATTCCCTCCTTGATTAGATCATAGAATTTTGAAGGGTTTGCCTGTTTGCTTCTCTACCTTATGCCTGAATTCTCTGAACCTTTCAAAATTTCAGACTTATATTTCATGAGAAATATATATCCGTACTATGATAGATCATCAATAAAGATAATGAAGTAGCTATAACCACTCCTAACCTGTACATCAAATGGGCCACGCACATCAGTGTGTACTAGGGCTAGCAATTCAGTGGCCCTTTTCTCTTATCCCACAAAGGATAATCTAGTCATTTTCTTCGAAGGCATGATTCACAGATCGAAATTGACTTAGATTTAATCAAGTTAAGGATTTCATCTTTTTTCAGTCTGTTTATCCTGTTCTCTCCAATATGACCAAGCCTTTGGTGCCATAAGTACTTATGGTCAAACATATCTCTGGGTCTCTTTTGGCCTACAGCATTTACTACTTACTCGTTTAAGTTCACATTAGCATCAACATACAAGTGATAAAAGCTGTCAATCAAAAAATCGGATGCAACCAATTTATTTATAAATAAATAGAATAATGATCTTATTAATTAAAAATAAATCCATCCTGTGCTAGTACAGAAATCGAAATCAGATTTCGACTAGCTACAAAATAAATAACAGTCTTTTAAATCTAATCTAAAATCTGATGGTAATCAAAGAGGATAGGTTCCAATAGCTTCTGCAGTAATTTTACTCTATTATCGATTTGAAGGATCATGTCATCTTATCTCAATCTCTTACTTTCTATTAGACTCTGTATTGAAGTATATATATGAGCACTGGCATCAGAGTCTAATATCCAACTAGAAGTAGAAGAAACCATTAAGTTAGATTCTATTACGAGTATAATTTCAGAAGGTTGTTCACCCATTTTTATCTTTAGGCTCTCCAAGTAAGATGGATAGTTTCTCCTCCAATAGCCATCGGAGTTGCAGTGGAAACACTTTTTTTCTCCACAGCTTTTTTGGAGTGTCTTTCTTAGGTTTGCTCTTCTTCTTCTGCTTCTTCGCAGGGTTATTATTTTTCTTCTCTTGAGACTTTTTCTTAGAAGATGCCTGCTCAACAGCAAGAGCAGAGCTCCTTGAACTTTTCAAGATACCTTCAGCAGTGACTAGCATGTTAACCAACTCGAATAAATTGTAGTCTGATTTGTTTATACGGTAGTTTACGATAAACTGTCTAAATGAACTAGTCAGAGATTGGAGGATCAAATCCACCTTTAACTTTCTCTACATTATAAGTCCGCGCTTCTCAAGCTTCTCAAAGTCCTTGAAGAAGCTTCTCAAAGTCCTTGATCATTGTCATACAATGATTGTAGATAGACTGTTCCTCATACATCTTCATATTGAACAACCGTTTGAACAATTCAAAATGCACAGTCTAGCTCTGTTCATCGTATAACTCTTGCAGGTAAGTGATCATTGCACGGGCAATGGGCATGTGCTTATGCTGGCTCTGCAACTCATTTGATATGGAAGCCAGCACATAGTATTTTACCTTAAGATCATCATTCGTCTACTTGTCCAGAGCAACTCTTTGCTCTGCCATAGGACGGACTGGTAAAGTTGGGGCATCTGGTCGAGTACATACTCAATCTTTTAGATATCAACACTATCTTAAGATTTTTGAGCCAGTCCTTAAAATTTGTGCCAATCAGATGGTTGGTTTCAAAGATGCAGGCTGGAGGATTAGAGGCCGACATTATTTATCTACGAGAGTAGAGATTCTAGTTAGATATTTATACTTAAATTTATATTTACTCTAAATATTTTTAGATGCAAATAGACTTCCACTATTTTTTAAATTTGATACTTTCTGGATAAAAATAAAATCCGACGCGATCAATGCAAGATTTCTAGTGGATGCTATAGTCCCACCGATGCCGTGTACCTCATCTAATAGTTATTGGTGACACGTACATCGATGCATTGATAACTCTTTGTCTAGATGCTTCTCTAAACATATTACAGCGACTTGGTCTCTAAATTATGTGAGCTCAAATAACACATATTACCCCACTTCTTAGTTAAACTAGACCCACCATTCACAAGTAGGTGTGAAGCCATCATTGAGTCCCTCAAATAACACATATTGGGTCCAACCCCATCTTCACTCTAGAGTAATTTTTTGCTAGTAGAGTGATTGTATATTTCGATACAACCGAACCACTGTAACCAGTCGAGAACAGTCAACGCTAATAGCATGCCCACACTTCTACAATGGTGGAAGACCATAAGGCTTAATATTGATTGGAGAGGTTTAAGTCAGGTCTCATCTAATCAGTCATCACATGACCGATCTAACTGGCATGAGCTAAACAAATATCTTAGTAACTAATGAAACCAATCATCCAATTGGCTAGGTAAGTGAGATCCGCGGAAGGATATGCCATTAACTCGCCTTAAACAAATTATCTAGATGAGTAGCCTCAATTAAAAATCATCAATTAAACTTATCTTAGACACTAAATGGTTTATTGGTTTCAATTAGTCAGCATGCGTAAATTGGGTTCAACCCATAAAGTCAAATTAGGTCCTTAGATTGACTCGATTGTACATATGAGGTTTAATCGACTCAATCTACAACACCTGTAGAATCATAAGCTCAATTGATTTAATCCAAATCAATATTTGACTCGATTTAATCAATAGCTACATCAATTTCAACCCAGTATGATTTTATCATAACCTAAGATGCAATCCAATTATATGACCTAATGCAAAAACTACCCATGCCCAATAATTCATGTACACACTAATTTTAGATATAAATTCATTGCATGAAAAGTAAGTTTTTGGTTCTCAAAATATTTTCAGAACATGCATGTAATTATATATCATATATATAAAAAAAATTATATTTTTTATAAATCAATTTTAGATCTAAACATACCATCATGTATCGCATAAATAAAAAATTTATATCATAAAAATTTAATTTCTAACCTATGCATGTTTTCATATATCACATATATAATTAAAAATCAGAACTAAAATACTTTTCAGATCTGAACATAAACACATACATCGTATGTATGAACCAAAATCAAAATTTTAAAAATAATTTTAAAACTTTTATGCTACTTTCATACATATGAACATATGACTTTGATACCACTATTAGGTTTCTACTGATGCTAGTGCATGTAGATTTTAAAAGTTTTTAAATCTAAAATATAACAAAAATTAGATTAAAATAATTTTAATCTAAGCATATATTTATTATATGAAAGCATCTACGGATCTAGTTCATATACTGAAATTAACATTAACTGATTTTAGTAGAAAAACATAAAAATCGGTGATCAAGTTGCATACCTGAATTACTTCCTTTTGTCTCAAACCTGTAACTGAGGTTGAATCCAATTCAATCCCTGGATCTGGGGTTGAGCAGGTTCTGAATCAACAGTATAAGTATCCTGCCTCTATGGGTATTCACAGAGCTGATCTGGATTGGCTTCTCTTGAAGCAACTCACTTGAACTCAAAGCCTGAATAGGCTTGAACCAATCCTGGATAGGGATCAACTTTTGATCCTTTTTTCTCAATTTTTGAATGAACCGACCCTTATTTGATCTTTCTTTCTTGATTCTTTAAAAAATCAAGAATCCTTCTTGATCTCTCAACTAATCAAGAACTAATCAAGAAGTAGTTGTAACAACTTTCCAACAAACTTGAGAGAAAGAAGAAGAACTCCAACAACTTTATGGTGCCAACCCTTGACACCAACAAGATGTTGCCGTCCACCTCTTTTCAAGATCCAAAAGAAAGGACACCTAGAGAGAGAGGAGAGGGGGCATTGGGCACAGTAAGGGTGCTGACAAGGAAGGGAATCATGAGATTGATTTGAAGGATAGGGTTAGGGTTCTTTAAATAGACAACATAAGGTAGTTCTAAGCAAATTAGGATCCCTTCTTCTAATCATATTAGAAATCTTAGCCTAAAGCTTCTTGGACCAAATCAAAGGGATGCCACCTAGCCTAGACCCATGCCCACATTGGGCTTGGGCATCCCATCATATGGGACCCAATTAAACATACTCTAATCAGCCCATATAGTTTCATAAATTTAATTCAAGGATTTTTGATCAAATCAAGATGAATTTTCAATCAAAAAATAAAAAACTCTTTTTGATTAAATTCAACTTATAAATTGAGCATCCAACTATTGGAACCCATTAAATCAAGTTCAATTAGATTCAAATTAAGTGTAGAAATTGGTTAATGCTTATCATATAAGTAAACTAACCATAAAGAATTGGGTTCACCCAAGTGCTAGCAAGGTTAATATGAACCCAATAGGATTTCTCTAAATTCATACAAATTGGTGCTTCATAAGCCCAATTTAAACCAATTCAGATATTTTTTCTTTGATGTGTAACTCCACAGGTTCAATTCTGACTAATAGTGAGACATACCATTATCTCTATCATAGATATCACTGAAATCTCTTTCACTGGGTCAGAACAATTTCACTCTAACTTGATAAGGATCATTGATCTAAAATGATCCTATTGAGCTCTCATAATCTACCAGTGACATCTAGCAATATATAGTGGCAACCCAGCAGAATCAAAAAAGAATCTCTAGGCATAGTTAATGTGTGATATAGTCCCTCTATCATGAGTTCCAACTAGATGGCAGGTTATGGATAAATCGTCAAACCTTATCATCAGTCATATGCTAGATTCAATCAGCTTAAGTCCAATAGTGATTGCAATAAAATTTTTTCTATCAATCACATGCTATGACCATAGACTTGTGGACTCAGCTTCTTAAATCTCATAAGACTACTCCTCTCTATCAAGATCGATAAATTTCATCTAGATGCACACCTTAATCTCACAGCTCAACCAACTGCAACCAATATCCACTATAAAACTCATAATCAAATTAATGCTTATGTGTAGTCAAACTATAGTAGCCATACTGCGAGCAACTGTGACATCACGGGTCAAAGATCAGTCACACAACTACAGCATCGAGATGATTACTGACGATTGAATAGAAATCTATATGATCTCTCATATGGTCATGCTCAGTACTAGTTATTCTCTAACAATTATCCGTACTTACCGTTCAATATCTCTATACTATAGATTAGAGACTCTTATACCTTGAAGGAAGCAAACCATATATCGGTCTATCTAAATCGATCATCATCCCTATGACTATTCTATGATCAGAAGTAATTTAAAAATCGATCATATATGCCTCTAATTCTCAACAATTGAGAATATGTATTGTAACATCAATTCTAAAGATGATTCAAGGAACATAATATTTGAATGAAAAAAAATATCTTTTATTGATTAAATCAATTATTTAAGTATAAATTTGTATCATAGAATAAAAATATGTCAGCCAATAATTGACTTCTAGGATATACATCTAACACTGTCAGGATATGCAACGATAGCGAGATCGTATTGGAGGATATTGTCAGATATGCCAAAGCTTGGGCATACCAAGATGGAGATTGTAGGAGTTGGTGTGGTGCTCCCAAGCCTTAGGAGGCCACAGGAGAAGCCAGGGTGTTGGTCCGGGAGGTTAGGACCAGTTTGGATCCTAGAACTAGGACAGAAGTGGTCCTAGGGTGGAGGTGGTGCATAGTTCTCCATGGACTTGAGGTTCAGATGATGAGTGTTGTGCATGAGTGATGCTTTCAAGCCTTGAGAGGCCGTGAGAGGAGTCATGGCGATGATTCTGGGAGGTTAGGATCGGGTACAGATCCTAAGACTAGGATGAAAAAGGTCTTAGGAAGAAGGTTTGTTTCTATAGTAGAGGAGCCGACTCGGATCTGGATTGAGTTGACTCGGACTGGGTCGAGCCAGCTCGGGATCTTGAGAGAGTCGGCTCAGATGTGAAACAGAGAGCAAGGTTCACTGGCACACGCTTGGCACACAGTCGAGCCGACTCAAGGTCTGACCAAGCCAACTCGAATTGGGAACAGAACGATGCATGGATTCTAGTTTCGATCAGCTAGGATTGGTTTTACTCCTAGGGGTCTTAAGGCCTTGTTTGGGAGGTCTTGAGGAGGATAACTCAAGGGCTTGGGCTGAGATTAAGTCCAAGGGGTGAGAGCATGTGAGAATGGATTAGACATGGTTCGATGAGTGCTTTCATGTATTGGGTTTAGCGAACAGAAATTTTTGATTGGGCCTAATGGCTGTGTATAAATATATATAGGTTGTATTAGGGTTTCATGAGACAGAACATGATTGAGTGAATAAATATCTTTTCTCCCTAACTTTCTCTCCCTCTCTGGCTCCAACGCTAAACCTTAGCATCCTTCTCTCTTTTTGTCGATTGCTAGAGTAACATCCAGATTCCACACGAGATGTTTATGATCAAGTATGGAGGAGATTATAATGGAGCTTTCATTACAATTGATATCAGAGCCCATTTATATGGAGAAAAGAAGAAGATGCCAAAGACAAGTTTTAGTCCAAATTTCTGTATTGCCCAAGTTTTCCTTATTTTTTCTTGTTGCTTCTTTGGTTGAGGTGATCTCCCAATTAGGTAGAGGATTTTGACTCAAGGAAAGGTTGGAAGAAGGTGGAGGATATTTGTTTATAGATCTGATCCTGTTTTGGGGTTGTAAGGCATGGTATTGTACAAGGATTTAGGGCTAGCTGGTTGCTTGAAGGGTGCAATGGCTTCAAGTGGGTTTAACGTGGAGTTCAAAAAGTTTGATGGTAAGGAAAACTTCATCTTGTGGCAGTAGCAGGTGAAGGATTTGTTGATGTAGCAGTGGATCTATAAGATCTTGGTACCAGAAAGATCGAACAAGATCTCTACTGAGGATTGAGAGGAGCTGGAGGAGATCGCCTTCAGCACGATCAGGATGTGCTTGGTGGATCAGGTGTTACTGAAGGTCAACATGGAGACCATGGTGAAAAGTATTTGGGAGAAGTTAGAGAAGATGTACATGGGAAAAAGTATGACAAATAAACTCTGACTGAAGAAGCAATTATACAGCTCGTAGATATCCGAAGAAAATGATCTGGTTGGTCACATCCAGAGGTTCAATCAGGTATGTTCTGATTTGTTAAATATGGATGTGAAGATCGAAGAAGAAGATCGGATATTGTTGCTACTGTGCTCACTCCAATTGACGTACGACGGTTTGATCACAATCTTGGTATACGGCAAGGAGTCCTTAAAGTATGAGGAGATTGTGGGTGCCCTGAGGTCGAATGTGTAGTGGAAGAAGATCTGCAAGGGAGACTCACTACAAGAAAAAAAGTTTTTGCGACGAATTTATTTACGACAGAAATATTTACGTCACCAATAAGATTATTTACGATGAAAAAATAAATTTATCACTAATAATGAAATTTTATGATGAAAATTATTTTTCATCGCAAATAGCTTCATATTTGCGATGAAAAAAATTTCATCGTAAATATCTATTATTTGTGATGAAAATAATCATCATAAATAATAAATATTTATTTAATTTAAATTTTAAATATTCATAATAAAAATAATTTCATCATAAATAATATAAATATTTACGATAAAAACTCATTTTTTATCACAAATACTGGTGATTTACGATGAAAAATTTTCATCACTAATATTTAAAAAAATAAAAAAATTTAAAATTAAAATTTTAGATTATTTATGATGAAAATGTTACATTATAAATAATGAGTATTGGTGATGAAAACTAAATTTTCATTGTAAATACCTCATTATTTATG
>KE505146.1:45408-57388 GCA_000441515.1 Elaeis oleifera
CATAGACACATAAATATGATAGAAATAAAAAAAAATTATTAATATAAAATATTATACATGTAAAATTAAATTTTAAAATTACAAAATGTGTCAGCCAACAATTGACTTCTAGGACACTCATCTAACATCATCATCAAAAAAGACTATAACGAGGTATCATCACCATACTTAGCTGAAATGATCGATGCATGAGACTCTTACAAGTACAATAAATATATAAATTTTTAAGTAGTAAGTAGTATATTGAAATAAAATAAATTCATGACTCATAGCAATTTTATTTGACTTGGCATCAACAAATTCGAATTTCTCCTTCAATATATGAGTGCAGCTGATTAACTCCATATGATTCGATTCTTTACCATACTCTTGCATCTACACTCAACAACACATGATAGAATAATAAAAAATTTAAGATCAAGTTCTTAAAACAATTAAAATTATGTTTATAACTTATTAACTCACCATTTGTTCTTATGTGTCACAATGGATATTGAATCACATGAATGTTTCGTAATAGATCACTCTTCCATCATCCGATTAGCATGGCCCGCTTTAGACTTCTCTATCCATTTTTCCTTAGCACAATAATCATCAATGAGCTTCTCCCATATGCTAGGTTTCATCCATTTAGGATGTAATCCTTTGCACTCCTCCATAGAAACCTTATAATCCTAGTTCTTCTATTTCTTTACCTTATGTTTTGCCCTTTTTCATTTTTCATTGAGAATGCTTCTAATTTTTTTATATGTTATCGTATGATACACTCCAAGAATCTATGCATGCATTTCTAGAGTCCATGTATATGTGACCTATTATCATGTTAATAAAAATTATAAATTAATGAATAGTAGTGATTTATATAATGTAACATAAATATTTATATTTGTATTTTACAACTCACCTAAAACCATTGCCAAATCTCATGTTTGGTGCGTTCTGACACCAAACTTCATACAGGCCAAAGATCAGAGTACAACTCTTTGATTATGGTTGTGATCGTCTTGATGACCTTAGGATTATGAAATCTACATAATTATTTGCATAAGATAAATATATAATATTAGTAATTTTATAACTAAAGCAATTTAACCATCACATACTTTCCATCCTCTGCCATGCATACATTGCCTTGTTGATAGATCTGCTGGCTCTGGAGTCTCTTGATTTATCCCTCTTATTCTAGATGATGCAGACGGTAGTGGATTGATCTCTGATATCTAATCTAGTGATAGATCACCATCTAGAGCATTTATAGAGTAAGTGGTATCATCTACAATATTAGTATCATTCTGTCTCTAATGATAGGGAGAAGTATCCTGTAGGCCTTATATATGTGATATAGGAGTGTCCTGAATATCTCATGGGTATAATGGTAGCCTCCTGTCAACCCCATCAGTAGAAGTAGTATGATGATGGTGCAGTGCTCATCCTCTACCATCTCTCCTACCTTCCTGTGAGCCATTTACGCTATCTCATACTACCATATTGTTTGGAAGAAAAATATTGTTAGTCAGATACCATTGAAATATGGTGAAAATTGCATAATGACAATAAATATCGCAATAAAATATGTTACTTAGCAAAGATAATATCTTGACTAAATTTGAAAAACATTCCTTCAAAATTTTACAATATTTGATATAGATAAAAATCGTCTAACAACGTAATTTAGATCAATACATTTTACGAAAATCCAAAATTGTACATCATTTTTATAAATTAATCATCATCACTATCAAATAATTCAAAATCATTTTCGTCCTCTTCAGTCTCATTTTTTTAATAAATTTCTCTTCTTCTTCCTCCTCTCTATCTTCTTTATTATACTGTTGTTCCAATTCTACTATTTGTTGTTGCAGTTGTATTAACTCATCTCCGTCAATTTCTTGATACATACTAAAATATACAAGGATATCAACACCATTAAGTGTATCTATTGCTTCAACTGGAGCAGAAATGGGCATCTCATCCTCTTGGTAGATATTGTCAATCATAGCTACATTTTCTTCATTAACGACGGCAATCGAGATATTATATGTGCTCCTTCCTTTAATTTTGCAAATAGCCCATCAATCACGTCTTTTCCTCCTTCTTGATGGATAAATTATATAATAAACTTGTTGCACTTGCTGAGCTAGAATAAATGGCTCATTTATAGAAAGACATGAATTATGTCAAACTTTAATAAGACCATATTTATCAACTTTAATCCTTCTTTCTATATCATACCAATCACATTTGAATAGTACAATCTTATTCCCAGCACCATAATACTGTAGCTCTATAATTTCAAGTAATATCTTGTAATACTTGTGCTCATAATCATTGTAACAACTTCCTTTGACACAAACTCCACTATTCATTTTTTCTATCTTGATCATAGTCAATTGTATAAAATTTGAATCCATTGACAATGTATCTCTTATCGCTTTTCACTGTCCATGAGGGACCTTGTGCTATGTCCACTGTATGATCATCAAATCCATTTTCAACTATGTTTGCCTATTCAATAAAATATTAATGAATAGATAATCCATATATGGATAATAATAATTTTTTATGAAATATTCATTCACTAACCATCTATTTTAACCAACTTATAAACTCCCATTCATGGGATCTTTCCACCTCTTCATTGCTTATCGAAGAATAGCATGCCCTCACATAATCATCATATTGCCTATAATTGTATAAGAATTCAATTAGTACCTGCAAATTATCTTTCTAATGAAATAATCATTATGAAGGTATAAGAATTTATATCCTTACTCGATAAGAGATTCGAGCTCATCATAATTTAGCAAGATGTAAATGTGTACTGCATTGTATTCGACATCATCCATTTATCTACAAGATTTGTCAAGACCAAATGGTCAACCATAACGGGAGAAAACAAACAAAAGTCCCACAGGCCCCTCAGCTTCCATGTCATCATTCCATGAAATTCTATTCAATCATGTTTGAACCTCAGATTCAAAGTAAAGTGAGCAAAAAGTGAAGATTTTCTCTAAAATATAAGCTTTGTAAATCGATCTCTCGACACAAGTCTTATTTATATTTTTATTTAAATAGAACATATACATGAATCATCAATAAAACAGTTACTCCAACAAGTTAGCAAGGTGTACAAATAATTATCTTATTTAACTACTTTCAAAAATTATGATTACTCAATTACCAACTTTATCTTTCAAACAGATATATCCAATAAAACTGAATAGGTCCTCCAATTTTAGCTTCATAAGCAAGATGGATTGGCAAGTGCTCCATCGAATCAAAGAAATTTGGAGAAAAGATCTTCTCTAATTTATAGAAGGTCTCTGTAATATTTTTCTCCAATGTCTCTATATGCTCAACACACAAGACAGTAGAGCATAAGTTCCTAAAGGAATGGCTGTGCTCGACTAATGCATTGCAAACATGAGTTGGCAATAAGTCATGAAAGACAATAGGTAACAATCTCTCCATAACCACATGACAATCATGACTTTTAACCACAAATTATATTTCTCTACATTCACACATTGGGATATGTTTGAGGCATAGTCATCTAGAACTTTAATTCCTTAATCCAATTACAGACATCAATTTTCTATTCTCTAGTCAAACTGTAGGTGGCCTTAGATTTGTATACTCTCTCCGTACCATCTTTTTGCAACTCCAAATATGGGTGCTTACAATACGTGGCAAGATCCAATCTAGCTTTTACATTATCTTTAGACTTTCCTTTGATGTCTATTATTGTATTCAATACATTATCAAAATATTCTTCTTAATGTGTATGACATCTAAATTATGCTGAATTAGATTTGTATGCCAGTAAGTAATTCTCAAAAATACTTCTCTTCATCTAATTATGTTGGGTACTGAAATTAGAAATTTTTGTTTACTACTCTGGATGCCAAATGTGATATCAGGGAGACTTCATATTTTTTGTAATAACTCATCATCAGATAACCAAGGAGGGGAAGAGATTTTTAATTGTACCCGTCTTAAACATATCCATTATTTTTTATAGGAGTGATTAATTGGCAAGAATTTGCAGTGACAATCAAAAAGATACCTTTCCACCCTTCTCTAAAGTAAATACCTTGGTACGTTCCATAGAATAAGAACAAGCTAATTTTCTATGTGTGCTCCATCTTGATAGCATACCATAGGTAAAAAAATCACTGATTGTCTACAAAAGTACTGCTCTCATTTGAAAATTCTGCTTTCGATGAATATCATAAGTGTTGACCCCTATACTCTATAATATTTTAACTCATCAATTAAAGATCTAAGGAATACATCAATATGCTTGCCTGGATTTTTTTGTCTTGGTATAACCATATTTAGGAACATATACAGTTATTTGAGGTACATCCACGGAGGCAAATTATTTATGATTATAATCACTAGCCAATAAGAATAAGGAGTTAATAAGTGGATAAATGGATTAAACCCATCCATACGCAGTCCAAGTCGCACATTTGTTGGATCAGAGGCAAAGTTAGGATGGATTTGATCGAAATATTTCTACACCTCACTATCACATAAATGTGCCATAGTACCATCAATATACTTATTCGCCATATGCCATGTCATATACTCAAAAATTTTTGAGGACATGTAAAGTCTCTAAAGTCTCTCTGCGAGAGGAAGGTAGTGCAAGACTTTATAAGATATGCCTTTGCTTTTTGTGCCGCTAATATTTCTCCTTGATTTATACCATGGATACGAACAAATCGAGCATACCATTATTCTCATCTTCTTTGTAGTATAACATATATATATATTAGGATAAACATCTATATTCATATATCCAAGTCTAAGTTTTGCAATCATCTTTTTTGTCTCGTAAAAATTGTATGGCAACTTCTCATCCTTTAGTAACATATTGTTTATTATGAAAAAAGATGATTATAACAACTTTTACTTATATTAAATTCAGACTTACAATTTATAAGCTATTGAATTGCAGATAGCTTTGTATGCTTTTTGCAACCCACCACAATGGCTCATCAGTATTTTGTAGCAAATCATAAAATTTAGAAGCTTCAAGATTAGGAGGTTCATAATCAAACCTAATCTCATCAACTCTATTCGTAGGCCTCATAATCATTACTTGCTGCATCTATTACCATTGTTCTATATAGACTCACATCACCTTTCACATATATATATATATATTCTCATTTCTTCTTATTGAAGGTTCTCCGACACCCATTGTTCTTCATAGGATTTACCATGTAAAAGCCATACATTATCCTTCAATAATTTTTTTCTATATAACTGTATTCTCACTTCATCATGAGTACTCCACTTTTGATTGTGACATTTAGATCACGGACATCTTATTTTATTCTCACTCAGGTACATAGATTGAAAAAAAGTAAAATCAAGAAACTCTTCAACCTTCGAAATACAGTCAGCATTTATATACCCATTAGTTAATCGATTACATATCCAAGTACGGCCCTTGGACATGTTTAGTTCTACATTAATAAAGAAATAGGATAAATAGCATATACTAATACAAGAAACATGATAAATAGCAGAGAGTTTCATTATATCACACTCTTATAAATATTGCATATACAACAATTAACAACAAACACTAATATTCCAAATATTGCATCACAAATATTACATCATGTTGATAAATTTAGAATATCAAGTAGAATGTTGATAAATAATTACATTATGTAGAATATCGAGAAAAATATTTTGGCACTTTATAGTATTGGCAGTTACATCTGAAGCCCCTGTTCTTAATACATCTGAGGTAGCACCATCCAGTCTTTGAGACTGTCTTTTAACTTCATTAAGACCCTTATATTTTTATCTTTGATACTATACACTCAAAAAAAAATATTGATATCATAAATCAAACCAAGATTAATCCTGAATTTTTTTGATAAAAAATCCCCCAAATCCCACAAAGTATCATGCTTCTATTAAGATTAAGCTCTTAAAAACTCAAGGGACCAACTCAAAGCACCACAACTCATACAAAATTTCAGATAAAAATCCCAATCAAAACTAGACATAGGTCGAGGTGGGGCTCTCCCTCACAATCTTCATCTCCCCTCCCGGCATGATTCCCACTAACAATTAAGAATTTGAATCTGAAAAAAAAAAAAAGAAGAAAATAATAAGCTTGATAGTTAAGTAGATAATGAGTCATCTTTTCGAGATATTTTATAAGTTATTTTGAAAACAATTAAACAAAGTAGCACCAAAATCTTTTTTTTCTTTTCCTCCTCCACTATTTCACTTTTTGTTTTTCTCACTACCTATATCTTTTCTTTCACATGGTCTCTGTTGCCTTACCACTAATTAGGGCCACATACTCTTCTTTATTTTTCTATTTGTTTAATTTTTTGATAAAGTTCTATTATTTTTAAAAGACATGGATTTCACATGAAGAGGGACTACACCAACAAATCTCTCCCTTCTAACTCACGTGAAAGTTCCATTAAGCTCATTTTCTCTCTACAAATAATAACTTTTTCATGGATAATGTTTTAGTCATTATATCCGACCCATTATCTTTGGTATAGATTTTTTGAGATATAGCAACTTTATTTTAAAATATCTCAAACCCAATACTATATCACATCAATGTGCTTAGATCTCGAATGAAATATTGAGTTCTTTGAAAGATGGATAACACTTTGATTGTCATAATAAATATACATTTCTCTTGTTCTAAGCTCAACTCTTATAGAAATTTTTATCCATAAAGTTTATTATAAGTTTCTGTAACTATAATATACTAGGCTTCTATAGTGGATAAAGCAGCATATTTTTGTTACTTAGATTGCCATGATACTTCTTCCCCTGAAAAGTTATTTTAGGTATCCTGATGTAGATTTTCTAAAATCTATATTATTAGCTATATTTATATCCGTACACCCATCCAATATAAATTTATTATTACTAAAGCACAAACAGACTATAGAAGTACCTATGAAATATCTAAGGATAGATTTAACATCTGTCGAATATTTTTTACCAAGATTAGAGAAAAATTGATTTACAACAACAACTGCATGAGCAACATCTAACCTTATACAAACTATGATGTACATCAAACTATCAATTGCGGATGCATAAGGAATCTTTTTTATTTCTTCTTTATCTTTCTCACTTGTAGGATATTGTTTAGAACTTAACTTGAAGTAATCTGTAAGCAGAGATAAAACTGGTATAAACTTGCTAATATTGAATCTTTCTAATTTTTTTTCGATATATTTCTTTTGAGATAACTAAAGCTTTCTGCTTTTTCTATCGCAAGTAATTTTTATGCTACAATTTGTTTAGCTGACTTCAAATCTTTCATGGCAAAAGTCTTGTTCAATTCTTTTTTCAAACTTTCAATCTTTTTAGTATTATGACCAACAATTAACATATCATCCATATAAAATAAGAGAATAATTAAGTTTTCAACGAAGAATCTTTTTATAAATACACAATATTTGCTATACCCATGGTTTTACATATTTCATTGTTATTTATTTAGATTCTTATTTAAAATACCCTAAGTATATCAATATATATTAAAAATATAGTTTGTAAACATAAGAATGACTGGTTACTTGATATATGGAATTAAAATTATTAACAAATAAGTTTTATTGGTTCTTTTTTTAATCTAGTTTTAATAATTTATATTTAATTATTAATTATTATATTTTAACTAGAAAAGAATAGTTAGAAGTTTAATTCAAACTAAAAATTTGACCTAAATATGAATATTTTGGATCGGATCTGATCATATTTGACCATAATCTGATCTGAATAACCTGCTAGCTCTAAAATCCTTTACATGGATTTGACCCGAGCAGCTGATGGACTAGGTTCAGATCCAAAATTATGATCCCGATATGGAAACCGGTCAAGTCAGGGCCAAGCATGCCGCCGTACAATTTGACCTTTGTGCAGCCCCAACTTCAAATTTATCTTATAAAAAACAAAATCCATTCCAGACTTGTAGCATGCAATCAGAAAGTACAACGTGTACATTTCATCGGATGCGATTGGTCAAAGTCTTACCACATCATCGCTATCTCACTTCCAATTTACATTTGCGATCATGCCCAGGCCACTTTTGCCCGCATGATTTTCCTTCTCTTTTGTTACTCCTGGCTCCGTCCATCGTGCGTTCAACTTTCAGCCTTTTCAAACTTATTTAATAATATAATAAAAAAATATTAATTTAATAAAAATATCAGATCACGTAGAGCTGTCAAAAAGATCATGATCGGCCGATGGATCCATTTAGGCTCTAAAAATAGCAGTATTAGATTAATATTTTGATAGTTTATTTAATAATTTTTTTTTTTTAACTCGATCTATTTATGATGTGACTCATGAATAATCCACATGCCGATCTATTTATTTAAAAAAATTATAATTTTGATGTAAATTTAATTGGACTCAATGTTATTGAAATAATATTTATTATTTGTTGATTTATTTAATTTTATAAAATTTAATTAATTTATATTTTTATAATTATTTTTTTGAAGAATAGAAATTATGATATTATTATAAATATTTAAGAATTATTTCATATTTATTTTTGATGTTTTATCATTTGACGTAAAATTAATTTTATTTATTATTTGATAAATATAATGTTAAATTTTTTTAATTTATAATAATTTTTAAATTATTTTAATTTTTTATAAGTTATAAAGATCGATCTATCTGATCTTCCCGGCTCGTGAAGGGCCGGCTCTATGACCGAGAGCGGTCCAGTTAACACCTGCTTTTGGTGTAACCAAGGGAGATGACCAAAACAACCCACTCCTTACTTCGCGATTCTTCTACGCCGGCGGACCCCTGACGCCCGCCAAATCGTACAATTCGCATTCGATCGCCAACTTACAGCGTGTCAACGACCCATTCCAAGTCGCCCCACATTGACCCCGCCTCGCCTTCTCAAATCTCAACCCTCCATCATCCAACCAACGGTGCTCCCCTCTTGACTCCCCCAATCCCTGTGACGCCAGCCATGACACATTCCCACCTAGAACTCTCCGGAAAGCGGTACCATCCAAGAGCGGTGGAAAAAAAAATTTAGAAGGACAGGGCTGCATCTTCCACCTTCGCTCAACGAGCGGCTGATACAACCCGGGCCATTTTTATATCCCCCGCCCCCCGGGCAAAAGAAATAGGAAATAGGCGAGAGGAGATGACGTGAGATGTTACGTCACTCATCGTTAACGGAATCCCATCACTCTACAAAAAGGCTACCTCAGACTCTTTTCCGGGCCATCCGAAAGAAGCGATCCTAATCGAGAGAGAGAGGAGGGTATAGAGGAGAGATCCATGGCGACGGCGGAGAAGGGGGTGGTGCTGCTTGACGTGTGGGTGAGTCCGTTCGGGCAGCGATGCCGGATCGCGCTGGCGGAGAAGGCGGTGGAGTACGAGTACAGCGAGCAGAATCTTGCCGACAAGGGCCCGCTGCTGCTGAAGATGAACCCCATCCACAAGAAGATCCCGGTGCTCATCCACGACGGCAAACCCGTCTGTGAGTCCCTCATCATCGTCCAGTACATCGACGAGGTCTGGACCAAAACCCCTCCTCCCCTCCGATCCCTACGAACGCGCCAAGGCCCGCTTCTGGGCCGACTTCATCGACAAGAAGGTAATTGATTAATTAATTATTATGCGTTCAATTTTCTTGATTTTATTTTATTTTTTCTTTTTGGGTCTCCATTTTTCTTTTTTCTTTTGCTTCTTTAAATGTTGAAGTTGGTGTTGGTGACGGGACCACTGGTCCCCTACCATTGTGATATTCGTTGCGTCGTTTTATGCCGACTGTTTACTCGTTGGTGCCGGGTACATCCAGAGAAGTTGTTCCTTCCCTTTTTTTCTTTTGTTTTTTATGTGTAGGCTAATCTCTCTCTCTCTCTCTCTGTTTTTTCCTTGTCAGGAAAATATTAATAGACATATGAACACTTAAATTAAAAAAATATTTTTTTTAAATAGAGTTTGGAAATTCAAAGTGAAAAGGTGGTAAATATTTGGGTTGATTTTAAAATTGATAGATGAGGGAGGTTTCCTGAATATGGATTTTGATTTTGCCGAGTCATCTTTTATCACCAACTGATCAGCTCAAATTTTACCCAAAAAAAAAAACTGCTCAGCTCAATTTAAGTTAATTAAACAAAAAGAAGGAAAAAGTTGTAGATGAGGATTCGTTAAAATGGAAAGTGAAATTGAAGCCTGGACTTGGAGACCACGAGGGCTCTCCCTACGAGGGTGAAGTTTGTCGTCAGACTATTTGCTGAAAGTGTAAAGAAACGGAATTCTAGAAATTTTTATTTTAATAGCTGGGAGGCTACTACTTGAAATGGTGTCCACGGGACGTCTTCTGCTATTGGAGGGCCCATGCAGCTTATCTGTGTATAGAGATTATTTGCGTATTTCGAACGCATGACATGCCAAAACATTCTTGCCATATCTTTTCTTACCGGCCACATAGTGACATAGTTTCTATTTTTCGCTTTTCTTTTCTCCTGTCCGATGAATGATGCTAAGAAGACACACTGACGAGGCGTATAAGATTTGCCTGTCCTTCTTTAGAAATCAATATATTTGTATAAAATCTTGACAAGCTTGGGTTTGTTCCGTCGTTAGGTCTATGAATGTGGGACAAAGCTGTGGAAGCTCAAGGGGGAGGCACAACAGGAGGCCAAGAAGGAAATGATTGAGATATTGAAGCTTTTGGAGGGTGAGCTGGGAGACAAGAAGTACTTTGGAGGAGAAGCCTTTGGCTTTGTGGATATAGCATTCGTGCCCTTCGCGACCTGGTTCTACGCCTACGAGACCTGCGCCAACTTCAGCGTTGAGGCGGAGTGCCCTAAGCTGGTGGCCTGGAGCAAGAGGTGCATGGAGAGGGAGAGCGTGGCCAAGTCCCTTCATGATCCCCATAAGGTCTACGAGTTCGTATGCTTCCTCAAGGAGAAGTTTGGAGTGGAGTAAAGAAGGAAAAAAAAAACAAGAAGAAGAAGAAAACATGGTATATGGAGGGAAGAGGAGATGAAAGAATCCATGGTTTCAGCAGGAGCTCGTGTTTGCTTTGTGTGTGTGTTGTTTTTTTTTCCTTCTTTTGAGATGTAGTATGTGTTTGGAGGTTGGACGTGGGCAATCCCTGTTGCCTCTGTCCACCGACTGTCCTGTTTTTTTTTTCCCTCCTTTTGAGATGTAGTATGTGTTTGGAGGCTGGACGTGGGCAATCCCTGTTGCCTCTGTCCACCGACCGTCCTGTGGTCCTTCGCTTCTGAATAAAGCACTCTGTTACACTGTTATATTTCAATTTAATCAATGTCATGAATTGATTGTTAACGGTGTTAATCAGAAAGGTGTGGAATATCCCAGAGCCTTGGTCATGGGCAGGTAAGCTACGCTTATTTTTATCTGAAGGGGAGGAGATTGGATAAGTCAGGATATGAATATCGCATGCAGGTTGGGCTGTGATCAAACGTATTCCACGAAATCAGGTGAATAGTCTAGCTCGAACAATGAAGCAACCATGCATTGTTAACTGTAGAAACCTATCATGAATGTAAAGGAAATATTTTACTTGCTCCTAGATAAGATTATATTCACTAATCCAGTACAATTGTAAAAGCATATTTTAACATTGAATATGGTTATTTGAGCATTGATCCTATATCTATTTGGGGTCACAAGAGAAAGGATGGATAGTTTTGTCAATCATTTGCTTCAAAAATTTTAAAAAGATAGATGAAAGAAGAAATTTTTCATCCATCCTAATCTACTAATTTGTATCAAGACATAATGAAAGATGGATGGAGCATGTAAATAATAAATTATATATTCATAAAAATTATCACTTATTAATTTTTTTGATAAAGCTATCATTTTTTATTTTTATTTATTTATTTATATATATCTCTATTTTATTGTATTATTAATTCTATATAATTAATTTTTTTATGTATTTTAATTTTTAATA